>JAJOZX010000486.1:780000-982500 GCA_023014485.1 Bathynomus jamesi
CGCGACCCTTCGTTACTTTTTTGGCAGTGCGAGCAAAAGAGTCAGTGTATTATAAGGTGTATATATAATATGGGTACTTTTCCGTTATCTGCCCCATTGACGATTGGTTAGGTTCAGTCATGATATTTTCATTAAAACTATCAAAAATATCACAACTTAACCTAACCAATCGTCACTGCCCGGTTAGGTCAACTGTACGCCCTTGAAGATTGGTTAGGTTAAGTCGTGATATTTTCGTTAGTTTTAACGAAAATATCACGACTTAACCTAACCAATCGTCAAGGGGGCAGATAACGGAAAAGTACCCATATTATACACACACACCTTATAATATACACTGACTCTTTTGCTCGCACCGCCAAAAAAGTAACGAAGGGTCGCGCTTGCTACATTTATCAAACACATACAAATATCCATTATGTGAAAACTTCTGTTTCCCTTTCTTACTTGATATATTTTCAGACATTTATGCTATTAAGGGCAACAACACATTTTAATTTTGAATTAATTCTTTTGCATGAATCTGAAGTTAAATAAGTTAAATAAGTTAAATAAGGTAAGGATAAATATACCACAGAGGCATGGTGTCCATAGGCAAACTGTCCAGTAGGCAAACTGTCCAGTAGGCAAACTGTCCGTAGGCAACTGTCCGTAGGCAAATTGTCCGTAGCATGTCCTAGCGCCGGGAGAGAGCCTTATGCTTTTCTATCCAGTTTCCTACTATTGCTAGAATTAAAAAATGCACGTTTAATAACAGGAACCACCACGAATAGGTCGAAAGGTATTTGAGGATTCTTCTCTCTCTCTCTCTCTCTCCTGGGAATTTTAAAAGATGTCGGATTTCCCAGTTGAGAAATTATTCCGGCTTCATGCGTATCTTTTATATGAGAAAATAACCCTATATCTATACGAGTATCTTCATTTTACATAAATACTTCTAACTGAGCCCTTACATAAAAGAAGTGATACACGGACGCCTCAGGTACCTTATCAATAGACTTCCATTTATTTTTGAGATGGCTATATTTCTTACGAGATAATTCACGTATCTTATCTGCATTCGCCTTTTGAATGAATTTTGTGTAACACCTTTTTGTCTCCGATAAGTGTGAGCTTTAAGCAAGGTTTTTCATGTCTACTCGTATATAAAGTCTGGGACGGTGTTTCTTCTGAAGTTTTGTCCGGTTCTCAAAAGTATTGACCTTAGCTTGTCGAGAAGGAACGTTAGTTCTCGCCGTTGATTCTTGTGCTCTACTTATACGTTTAATATGTAAACAGAAAAAAAATTGTTTAGCGAGTGATATACTCGTAATAAACCTTGATTTTGCTTCCGTCCGAATTGTTCATTCTGACGAAGATCAAGTTTGTTGCTCCACCTTAGAGCTACAGCTTAACGTGGAATCCGAACCACCACGCACCACGGGTAGTCAGAAAGTACAAAGTCCTCGCTTGGACTCGATCTCACGACCTCCCGATCAGCAGCTTAGCGTCTTAACTTACTAGGCTATCCAGAGTACGCATTTATTACCCAACCAATTTTTATTGTATGCAAGGATAAACAACTGGTTTTGCTGCGCGACGACTGCCGTCACCGGGAATCGAACCCAGGGCCGGTGGATTCGTAGTCAGCGAACCACTGACTACTACACTATATATATATATATATATATATATGATGAATAAAACCACGAAGGAAAGGAAACACAAAATGGTGCTCAAGCGCTTTCGTCTAATGACATCCTCAGGAACACTGAAGTACATAAAAAGGTTAAGCCTATATATAGGTTACAGAAAGAAAAAAAGAAAAAATAAATACATACATACACACACACACATATATATATATATATATACATACATATCTATATATACAAATACATACATACATACATACATACATATATATACAATAAACAGAGAAGTAAAAATAAAAAATTAAAAATTAAAACCTTAAAGGATTACCAGTGAGGCGTACAGATTTGTAAGGAAAAATATCGATTTTTAGCACAAGATCAAATGGATTATAAAGATACAAATTTATACTGGAACTCTGCCCGGGTTTTAACACACTGCTGCCTATGGTCAGGTTTCGATATATATAAAAAAATGAAATGCAAATTAAAAGTTAATCGATTTTTAGCACAAGATCAAATGGATTATAAAAATACAAATTTATACTGGAACTCTGCCCGGGTTTTAACACACTGCTGCCTATGGTCAGGTTTCGATATATATAAAAAAATAAAATGCAAATTAAAAGTTAATAAAGTAGAAGACAAGTTTACCAAAGATTTAATGTTTTACCCTTCTTATCTAAATCTGTTTTAAAGGAATTCAAAATAACAGGATCGAGTTGAAAAAGACCTTTGCTTATGTTGAAGTTATTGAAAGTTGGATAATGGCAGACTCAAGAATATTTCTATTAACAATGTTGCTTGAATGGAATAAAACTGAAGCATTATTCCAATCAATACAGTGGGCTAACTCTGACAAATGGACAAAAAGGGCACTGGACAACTGTCCTGTTCTAACGGAATATTGATGCTGTTTTATACGTGTGTGCAAATCCTTTCCCGTCTGACCTATGTAAAAGGAATCACATTGTTTACAACCAATTTTATAGATAATGCCTGAATTATTGGTAGGGCTATTTTTACTATGATATTTTCACAATATTGTTATATGAAAATACTACATTAATATCTAAAAGTTTAAGTACATTAGCAATGCATTATCTATAAAATTGGTTGTAAACAATGTGATTCCTTTTACATAGGTCAGACGGGAAAGGATTTGCACACACGTATAAAACAGCATCAATATTCCGTTAGAACAGGACAGTTGTCCAGTGCCCTTTTTGTCCATTTGTCAGAGTTAGCCCACTGTATTGATTGGAATAATGCTTCAGTTTTATTCCATTCAAGCAACATTGTTAATAGAAATATTCTTGAGTCTGCCATTATCCAACTTTCAAATAACTTCAACATAAGCAAAGGTCTTTTTCAACTCGATCCTGTTATTTTGAATTCCTTTAAAACAGATTTAGATAAGAAGGGTAAAACATTAAATCTTTGGTAAACTTGTCTTCTACTTTATTAACTTTTAATTTGCATTTTATTTTTTTATATATATCGAAACCTGACCATAGGCAGCAGTGTGTTAAAACCCGGGCAGAGTTCCAGTATAAATTTGTATTTTTATAATCCATTTGATCTTGTGCTAAAAATCGATTAACTTTTAATTTGCATTTCATTTTTTTATATATCGAAACCTGACCATAGGCAGCAGTGTGTTAAAACCCGGGCAGAGTTCCAGTATAAATTTGTATCTTATAATCCATTTGATCTTGTGCTAAAAATCGATATTTTTCCTTACAAATCTGTACGCCTCACTGGTAATCCTTTAAGGTTTTAATTTTTAATTTTTAATTTTTACTTCTCTGTTTATTGTATATATATGTATGTATGTATGTATGTATGTATTTGTATATATAGATATGTATGTATATATATATATATGTGTGTGTGTGTGTATGTATGTTATTTATTTTTTCTTTTTTTCTTTCTGTAACCTATATATAGGCTTAACCTTTTTATGTACTTCAGTGTTCCTGAGGATGTCATTAGACGAAAGCGCTTGAGCACCATTTTGTGTTTCCTTTCCTTCGTGGTTTTATTCATCATAAATATTTTCACGTGTTACTTTCGTGAAATAATTTTCATATATATATATATATATATATATATATATCTGTTAAACACAGACCGTGCATGGAACAGGGAACTCTTCTGGGAAATTACATCCACTATAGTTCGAATAAGTGATGATAAATGACAACTACTATAGTTTTTTCTTTTTCATGATGGAAAGCCCAACATGGGCACCGGGTTACTCGCAAAGAGGCCCCCAAAATATAAATTCCCTCACCAGCTATCTGCAAAGCAGATAGGATCCAGCTTTGGGACAGGATTTAGGGTTTACAGCTTACACCTAGCCTACTACATTCAGCACCGGGTTACTCGCAAAGAGGCCCCCAAAATATAAATTCCCTCACCAGCTATCTGCAAAGCAGATAGGATCCAGCTTTGGGACAGGATTTAGGGTTTACAGCTTACACCTAGCCTACTACATTCAGAACCTCAATATACGCAAGAAACTCGTTGCATTCACGTCGGATTGAATACATCAAAGTAAAAGGGGTAACTATTGTATTTTTAGCCAAAAAACAAAACTTAAACTTCAACCGGGACATTGAGCGTCCACTTTTCAAGGCACGTAACACGTCCGTTTAATATACACAAACTCAGAATGGTCCCCTGAGAAACTTATATGTTAAACACAGACCGTGCATGGAACAGGGAACTCTTCTGGGAAATTACATCTGGGAAATTACTTATTCAAACTATAGTGGATGTAATTTCCCAGAAGAGTTCCCTGTTCCATGCACGGTCTGTGTTTAACATATAAGTTTCTCAGGGGACCATTCTGAGTTTGTGTGTGTATATATATATATAACCTTTGGTTAGCTTCCGCCAGAATTGTTCATTCTGACGAAGGTCAAGCTTTTCACTCCACCTTAGACCTACAGTTTAACGTGGAATCCGAACCACGCCCCATCAACAGCCCAGCGTCTTAACCACTAGGCCACCTAGGGTACCCATTTATCTACCAACCACTTTCTTTATTGTGTGGAAGGATAAACAGCTGGGTTTTGCTGCGCGCCGGCTGCGGTCAGGTCTCGAACCCGGGCCGATGGATTCGTAGTCAGCGACGCTAACCACTACACCACCGAGTTATATTATATATTATATATATACACAGGGTGTCTCAAAAGTCACTATCTATTTTGAAAAATAATGGGAATTACGAAAAACTGGTTTAAGACATGAAAAATATTTTATTTCAAAGTAAGTGCCACAAAGAATTAGTGCTATTTATTTATCTGTCTCCACATGGCGACCATCAGTGTCTCTACAGAGCTCAAAGCGATAAGTTGTTTCCCGGAACACACTTTCCAGCATTTGAGGTGTATTTTCTGAACTGGATCGGTAATACGATTTCGAAGTTCGGCTACATCACTAATTCTTCTACCAGTGTACACCTTAGACTTAATGAAACCCCAGGCGAAAAAATCTAATGGTGTTAAATCGGGTGAACGTGCTGCCCATGGTTGTGTTCCTCCACGACCAATCCAGCGACCGGGGAAGCGTCTGTCAAGATAATCACGTACAATTATTGCATAATGGCACGGTGCTCCATCCTGCTGAAAAACTACTGTGTCAAGAATGCCATCTGTAAGAAGTTGAGGTTCGAGGAATTGTTCAAGCATGTCAAGATAATAAACCAATTAACTTTTTTAAATACACAAATTTGCACCAGAAGTACATATCTTTATGCCAGCATAGCATTTTTAAAAAAAACATCTAATGTCACCGAAATAGATAGTGACTTTTGAGACACCCTGTATATATATATATATATATCGTCGCCATATATCTGTCGCGAGACAGGTACTAAGAACCTTCAAAAGAAGGGACAAGACGGTAATGATTCCCCTGCTGAAAACACTGATCATACCAAAACTTGAATACTGCTCAGTCTTGACGTTCCCATATAAAAAAAAAGAAACTAAATAAAACTGGAAGAAACTAGGAGACATTTCACAGCTAAGATTGATGGCTGCAAAGAACTCAACTACTGCTGGGAAAGACTAGGTAAACTAAATCTGTACTCCCTTGAAAGAAGAAGAGAGAGGTACACCATAATCTCCATATGGAAAATTATCGAAAAACTGGTACCATCTAAACAACGATGGAAAATAGGAAAGGCAGAATGTATAGTGTTCCTAAATTAAAGGTCCGACAAGGGACCTCTTCATCTCTTCATCACTGAAGAAAATTAGCTTGGTTGTCAGGGGGCTAAAACTTTTTAACCAGTTTCCAAAGAACCTCAGGAACGTTACACGAGTCAAAGTTGAAGTCTTCAAAAGAGACTAGATGCCTGGCTCAAGACGGTATCAGATGAGCCGGGTGTACCTGGCTATGTGCGGTGGAGAGCGCAAAAGAGCAACTCGCTCCTCCACCAAGCCATGCCTAGAGGCAGCACCACCAGCTTGACCTACGTGTGAAGAAAGACCAACGAACGGAACTGCTACAAGGCTACGAGGTCTATACACTATACAGTATATGATGATTTTTTAAACATCTGACATTTTAAAAGTTTTATACATTTTTTATTAACTGAAATATGAGAATGAAATTTTTACTATGCTTTCTCTACACATGGGGAACTAGTCCCTTAGTGCAAAACACGCTCTATGTGATGTCCTTTCAGCTCACGATACTTACACGATACAGAAGGTTCATAAAAGTAAATAGATACGGGATACCTTTGGTTTTTTCCATACTTTTTGATATGATAATGAAAGTCACTAAATAATAACATATTTATTAAATCAATGTATTTAAAATGATGTTGCATTCCCCTTTACATTATCAAAAGCTGATACGCTCGTCTTCGCATTCCAATGATAAGCTTTGATATTTGTTCTTGAGGATAATCATCGTGGTGTCTATTTACTTTTGTCCCCCTCTGTACTTTCGATGTTGGAGTCCTGTCTAACAGTTTTTCTGCAGTTTATGATAAAGAAATATTATGGCCACCAACATCACCAGATCTAAACCCCCGTGATTTTTATCTGTAGGGTTATTTAAAAGTGTTTAAACAAAATCCACACGCAGAAAGGAATTGAAAGCATCAACTGAACGAGAAATTTCTCCCATTTCAACATATATTCTGTTTAGAGTACTCCAAAATTTTGTTGTTCCAAAGAGATAATGAGCTGAGAGAACATTACGTAAAGCAAGCAAGTTTTGCAATTGGGAATTCCCATGTGTAGAGAAGGTACACTAAAAATTTCATAGTTTTATTTCCTTTCATAAAGAAATACAAACACCAGAAAGTATATAGGGAAAGTATACAGAAAAATATATGTATATATATATATATATTATACACAAAATAAATGTGGGAACCGTATAGGAGTATAAACATAAAAAAAAAACTTATTTTTACGATATTACAAACGTTTAGGATATGGCAGTCCTTAATCGGTGCACTACAAAAGAAAATAATTTCAGTCAGTAAACATAATTAAGGAACACGAAATCCGCGGACCATTAAAAATAGATAAGCGAACAATGGTATAAGACTGCATATATAAATACAGTTTCGGCTACATCAAACAGTTATACAGGGTGTCCATAAGTCCGGCATCATAGGAAAAATAATAAAAAAAGGCAAAACAAAAGCTTTTATTTACAGAACGTGCTCAATATGTCCACCATTGTTTTCATACACAAATTCAGACGTGATACCCAGTCAGCAAGCACACGGTGAATGATGTCACGAGTAATGGTGTTACATGCCCCAATAATGCGCTGCCGCAAATGTTCAACACTCCTAATTTTCTCTGCGTATACCAGCGCTTTCAAGTGGCCCCAGAGATAAAAATCTAGTGGCGTGAGATCCGGGCTTCTAGCTGGCCATTTCACAGGCCCTCGACGTCTTATCCAATGACCAGGGAATTGTTGGTACAGGTATTCCCATACTTGGGTGCTGTAATGTGCAGGAGCGCCGTCTTGCTGGAATCATGTTGGGAAATTTCCTTCGTTCAAGACACTGGGAAATGCTTCTTCCTTGAGCATACGTAGGTAGGTGCCTCCAGTGACAGGTTCATCGAAAAAGAGGGGCCTATGATGCGATCCTTCCAAATGCCACACCATACCATCACCCGGATACACCTTGTTCCTTTGAAGAGGTATACCAGTGCGGGTTGTTTTGAGACCAGTGGCGGGTGTTCTGTCGATTTACCTCACCATTTCCATAAAAAACAGCCTCGTCACTGAACAGAATGGTGGACGGGAAATTGACATCCCGAGCATATGGCCTGTAGAAAGAGAAAAATATGAATTATGGTTTGTAGAAATAGAAAAATATGAATTTCTCCTATGATGCCGGACTTATGGGACACCCTGTATAATGAAATACGAAAGTGCGAGCGTGAAGGGAAATACGAGCGTGGGAAATCACGAAGTACGAGTATAGTTAGTGGGTAGATAATGGGACGATAAGGGTTCGGAAATAGACAATAGGGAAAAGAAAAGAAAAATCAAACGATTGAAAATGGACTGGAGTGAGAACAAGAGTATTCTGTCTACAATTAATAATAAAAAGAATAATAACTGTATTAATAATAATAATAATAATAATAATAATAATGGTGGTAATAATAGTAGGGATAGTAATAATGTTTATGATAGTAGCGGTAATAATGGAAATGGTAGTAGAAAAAACTCAATGATACAGGGTGGCCCAAAAGGTACCCCAACATTAACTTACATTTTCTCCGAAACGAATGAATAAAATTCGATGAAAATTCGCTGACACACTATACTACTCATTCCATTTGTTTAACATCAGTTTGGAGAGAATGTCATTGGTTTGGACTATCGGAAGCACTATGGAAGCAGCATTGATTGGCCTGCCTATTCGCCTGATCCTCAACCCGTGTGACTTCTTTTTGTGGGGATATCGCAAAGATAGAGTTTACCAGAGCAACCCAAAGACTTTGGAGGAGTTGAAATCATCGATTGAACGTCAAATCGTCGACATTCCTTCAGAGGTTTTCCACAGCGTGGTATCGAATTTTGGGATGAGGTTTCGAAAAATCGTTGAAATGGAGGGACAGCACATCGAACACATTGTCATATAAATGGCTTGAGATGCTGATTTGAATGGCATTTGAATTATCTTTGTTCTCTCAATAGTTTTGGTGAAATAAAGTCTTAAACTTGGTAGGTACAGTAGTATAGCCGCAAAAGGGGAGAGTGCAGGAATGTTGCAGGTTATTATGTAATGTTGCAAAGGGGGGTGGGGTTGTTGCAAAGGGGATTGTTGCAAAGGGGGGTGGGGGTTGTTGCAAAGGGGGTTGGGGGAAAACTTGGAGGCGGCGTTATCCCCCAAGAGAAAGAAAGGAGGAGAGAAAGGAGGAGAGGTGTTCACCTGGCAGGAGCCAAGTGCACACTAAGACTTCCAGCCGGGCTGGCGTTGTTTTATAGGCTCCTAATCAGCCAGAATCAGCCAGTTGGCTGAGCCAAGGTGAGAGAGACGCCTGAAGGAGAGAGAGAGAGACAGCTGAAGGAGAGAGAGCTGAAGAAGAGAGAGATGCCTGTAGGAGGGAGAGACGCCTGAAGGAGATAGGATAGGTACACATGCAGGAGGTACACATGCTGGAGGTACACACACATACGCACACATGCAGTAGGTACACATGCTGGAGGTACACACATACGCACACATGCAGGAGTACACATGCTGGATGTACACATGCAGTACACATGCTGGAGGCAAACATGCAGGAGAGAGAGAGAGACACCTGAAGGAGGAAGATACATGCAGGAGAGAGAGAGAGAGAGACCTGAAGGAGGAAGAGAGACACCTGAAGGACAGAGTGGAGTTCTCCCCCAATTTATTTTCGTTTCCCTAACCTAAGAGGCCACTAAGGGGTTTACCAAAGGGCCAGAAATAGAAGGAGCAGAGCTCCTTACTCGGCTGGAGCCGAGGGGGAATGGTTCTTCACCAGCTTCGCGATCTTTTATAATCCTCTATTCTGGCTGAGTTGCCAGATAGCGCAAGGTATTCCAGATAGCGCCATGTGTCCCATTAATCGTGTAACACATATATGACGGCTGTTATTCCAAATGTACTTGTATATATAATAAACTAATGAACCATATAAAATACCACAATATATATTTATATGGTTATTCAAGATTCAACCGTATAAAATAGCACAAGCGCCTCTTTCATTACGCTTTAATAGAATTAACAAAGTTACCCTATTTCGTTAGACAGAAAACGAATTTTTATAAGGGTTACCCAACGAATTATGAGAGCATCACCGAATTAAAACTTTTATCGGTAACTATATCGACATAAGCTTATTATTGTAACGTTTGCTCCCAATATAAATTTTCCTAAATAACAGTAAAACCAATTAATTTAATTATGAAACTTCATTTAAATAATTTACGATACAATTCCACCAAACGAGATGAAAACTTATGAAACATATAGCCTCATTCCTGCGACGAAAAAATGAAAAAATGACGAAAAATAAAGAAATTATTATTTGGAATTGCCCAAGCCACTATAGCGGGGTCGGACGGAGAATATCTGTTCTTTTAAACATCTTATTTCTCCAAAAGTTACCCAAAACATAATCCGATAGTGTATAACGTTGCAGTACTCGCTTGAAGAAAGGAGAGGTTGCAAACTCTACTTGAATAAATGTAATTACCTAAACTGCACGCGAAGGAGTTTAAATAGATCCATCAAATAAAGCCTTTGAACAATGATTTCATGTTTCAGAAAGATTTACGCGTTAATAGAATTAGTAAAGTTACCCAATAAATAAATCGTTAGACAGAAATGATTTTTATAAGGGATACCCAACTAATTATCCACCAATCAATAAATAATAGCAAACGTGAATAAAGAGTTCCAATTCAATGGGTAACTATATCGACATAAGCTTATTATTGTAACGTTTGCTCCCAATATAAATTTTCCTAAATAACAGTAAAACCAATTAATTTAATTATGAAACTTCATTTAAATAATTTACGATACAATTCCACCAAACGAGATGAAAACTTATGAAACATATAGCCTCATTCCTGCGACGAAAAAATGAAAAATGACGAAAAATAAAGAAATTATTCATTTGGAATTGCCCAAGCCACTATAGCGGGGTCGGACGGAGAATATCTGTTCTTTTAAACATCTTATTTCTGTCCAAAAGTTACCCAAAACATAATCCGATAGTGTATAACGTTGCAGTACTCGCTTGAAGAAAGGAGAGGTTGCAAACTCTACTTGAATAAATGTAATTACCTAAACTGCACGCGAAGGAGTTTAAATAGATCCATCAAATAAAGCCTTTGAACAATGATTTCATGTTTCAGAAAGATTTACGCGTTAATAGAATTAGTAAAGTTACCCAATAAATAAATCGTTAGACAGAAATGATTTTTATAAGGGATACCCAACTAATTATCCACCAATCAATAAATAATAGCAAACGTGAATAAAGAGTTCCAATTCAATGGGTAACTATATCGACATAAGCTTATTATTGTAACGTTTGCTCCCAATATAAATTTTCCTAAATAACAGTAAAACCAATTAATTTAATTATGAAACTTCATTTAAATAATTTACGATACAATTCCACCAAACGAGATGAAAACTTATGAAACATATAGCCTCATTCCTGCGACGAAAAAATGAAAAAATGACGAAAAATAAAGAAATTATTCATTTGGAATTGCCCAAGCCACTATAGCGGGGTCGAAAATATCTGTTCTTTTAAACATCTTATTTCTGCTTATTAAATAACTTTTTAGACACTTGATTTTTATTATAAATATTTAAGTCACGAATAACAGTGGGAAAAACGTCCGGAAAAGAAAATTATGAAACATCTCCTTCCAGACCACTCTTGATATATATATATATATATATATATATATATATATATATATATATAATAAACAACACACACACACACACGATGAAAGGCAGAAACTAAATCAGTTCGAATCGTGTCCCTAGAGACCTTTTTATACCCAAAACATAATCCGATAGAGGAAAGGATTTCCGAGAATCTGCCCAACTCGGTCGGCCTTATTTTACCTTTCTACGAGTCAAATCAAGCAAAACCTCGCCTCACTCCTTGTTTCAGCATTCATTCATTTCACGTTTTATTGTGAATTTCATCCCATATATATATATATATATATATATATATATATATATATATATACCCTTTGGATAACCTTTGGTTAGCTTCCGCCCGAATTGTTCATTCTGACGAAGGTCAAGCTTTCTACTCCACCTTAGACCTACAGTTTAACGTGGAACCATCAACAGTCCCGCGTCTTAACCACTAGGACACGTAGGGTGCCCATTTATCTGCCAACCACTTTCTTTTATTATGTGTAATGACCACCTTAGACCTACAGTTTGAACCATCAACAGCCCAGCGTCTTAACCACTAGGACACATAGGGTACCCATTTATCTGCCAACCACTTTCTTTTATTATGTGTAATGACCACCTTAGACCTACAGTTTGAACCATCAACAGCCCGCGTCTTAACCACTAGGACACGTAGGGTGCCCATTTATCTGCCAACCACTTTATTTTATTATGTGTAATGACCACCTTAGACCTACAGTTTAACGTTGAAACCGAATGTTATTTTTAAAATATAATTATGATATATCTCTTTATACCCTCTCGATTACATTAGTGACTAATGATGCGGGAAATTGAGTAAATGGAAATATTATTTTCTCGAAAACTATGGGTGATAGAAAACTTCTGAAACCATATTTGGATTCAATATCAAAAGTTCTATACGAATCACCAAATAATTTTCAAAGGAGAATAAGAGCATTAATTCTATTAGTGAAAATATAAAGATGCAATTACTCGTCCGTACCCGTTATAGCGGAATGGCACACGTCATAGCTCCACCCAGCTACATCGGCAGCCAATCACGACGGACATCTGGTCTTTTGGGCGGAGCTTGGCGAATGTGCATATAAAAGGGGATATTTTCAGTTGGGAGTAACAGTAGCTATTTTCGCATCAGTGAATAATCATTCCTCGACCATGGACCTGTACGTCTCCCCAGACTTGTATGAAGAACGTGATACTGCAGCATTAACCACAATTAGTCTTTTCAATGCGGCTGATTGTGGCGAACTATTTTCGACGCAAACCGTAGAAGATATTTGCAGTGACGCTCCTTACAATCCGACGCAAGGGACTACCATAGAAATGTAAGTGTCCATAATTCGATTTTATATATATACGGAGAGTTGTAGTATTTCGTCAAATAGATACTAGTCAAAAATGTCAATCAATGTTATTTCCCCATCATGCTAAAATCGAAATTGGTAATCGAACAAAGATATCTTCACATAATGGAGATCTGTCTGTCTGTATACTCTGTATATGTTTTCATTATTCCTTTAAGGTCCGATGAGGATTTGACACGAGTTATACAATCTTTTGAAGGGAATATGGATGATATACTGATCAGTCAGCAGTGTCACACATCCTCCACCATGGACCTGTACGTCTCCCCAGACTTGTATGAAGAACGTGATACTGCAGCATTAACCACAATTAGTCTTTTCAATGCGGCTGATTGTGGCGAACTATTTTCGACGCAAACCGTAGAAGATATTTGCAGTGACGCTCCTTACAACCCGACGCAAGGGACTACCATAGAAATGTAAGTGTCCATAATTCGATTTTATATATATACGGAGAGTTGTAGTATCTCGTCAAATAGATACTCGCCAAAAATGTCAATCAATGTTATTTCCCCATTATGCTAAAATCGAAATTTTTATGGCGTTCACTCCTCGAACCAAAGATATCTTCACATAATGGGGATCTGTCTGTCTGTATACTCTGTATATGTTTTCATTATTCCTTTAAGGTCCGATGAGGATTTGACACGAGTTATACAATCTTTTGAAGGGAATACGGAGGGTATACTAATCAGTCAACAATGTCAAATAATGTAAGTGTTTTTCGATCTTTTTGGGATAAGAAGACACAATATATTTTCATAAATTTATTAAATGAAAGAAATCAGTACAATAAACGAATATACCGTTACAAATATACGAACAAAAACATTATAATATACAACGAGTACGTACAATTGGAAAACGGTTTTTTATCTGTCTGCATACCATTTCATCGTTTCGGTGAGTGTGACACGGGTCAAATAAATTTAAAAAATTTATAAATTCTTTATCATTTGACATATGCATGAGAAATGAGACACAGTACATTCCGCAAACATTAGTAAAATATCCCTGCATACGAAATGGGTTCCATACAACTTCGGGAATATGTAACTGAGCGAGAAATTTTACAATAATAGGGTCACTCCAGGGTTGAGTACCGAGTGAATCAAAATAGTACAGGCGCTGTCTATTTTTAAAATAGACAGCGATCCAGTGAATCCCTTCATTACCGATGATGTCTGTGTTCACAATAAGACTACCGCATTCTCGCGTACTTGGCAAACTCAATGTTTCATTCTTCGCAAACACGCCGATAAATTTGGAACGTGTGACTCGCTCCATTACTTTCTGAAGTGTATTAGCATCCATTTTAAAAGTCAGTGATAACGCTTCTAAATCTATCTACTTCTATTAGGGCTTGCGATTCGAGATATACTAGTACACTAATAGGAGCGTCTATAGGCTTGGCGAATTCCAGCCGCACTGAGATGTTACCGCTCTGCTGTGGTGTTAAATGGGTATTTACGCTAGCAGATAAGTCAGGTGTAATGTCAAACGGATAAAGGTTAAATTGATCAATGAATTCTTCCTGCGTTACCCCATTACCAAGCTCATCACAATCACCTGCAATATGGGTCAGATTACTATAGGCTCTGGCACAAAGAGGTAACACAGCGTCTGATGAATAGTCCGTACCCATTGTTCCACCCAAAGCAGTGCCATTAACGTATAGAGTTATATTTTTAAGTCCGAAATTCTCGAATTTAAAGGCACTCTTTTTATATTTTCCATTCACCGAAGCGTGGTCCTGCATGCCGATTAATATCCTTTTAGGAAGATTTCCCAGGGCAATGTTTTCTATCTGCTTCGATGCCAACCCTGCAGGAACCGTATATAGTTTGATCTGCACTCTGTTAATAGGATATTTCACTGTAGCGTTTAGTAAATTTTTCTCAATTTCTAGTTGTTTTGGTGAACTTAATTTCACTCGCCGTACGCGGAGGTATGTGTCCATAATGTGAACCACAACGGACTTTGCGCCCTCTTCTTGATTCGCATCCAGATTTAAGCAGATCTCAGGACTCGTGCGGGTGAGCTTTATTTTCATATCCACCCCGTTCACAAGCAACTTCTCCTGGAAAGTGAAATCTGTGTGCAACCGTCCAAAACACTCGTATATTTTCTTTTTAGAATTTTTAAATTTGTCCTTTATACTATTTTCATCTTTAGTTTGATAATATCCCTCCGCACTTAAAAAGGTAGCCTTCGCTTCTTTGGAAAAGTTGAGGACATTTTCCAAATAGGCTCGTAGATGATAGTACCCCGTGCCTGCCGATATGTTGGTCTGATTTAAATATACGTCACACTGGTTGAATATGGCGTGCAGAAAGTTTGTTTCAGGGTATACAGCATATTTGTCATCGCAGGCCATTCCATCAGAATGGGCTATACGTAGCTTAGCGTACATGTGCACACAGCTTGGATCAAAAAAGTAAGGACCTGAGCTGGGTATCACGAATTCTATAGGTGCACTCGGGGAACTAATTGTGTTTAAAGGGTTAATTGTAATAAAGTCACTGTGCTCAATAGAAACTTGGGTTGGCGGGAGCTCAAAAAAGGACAGCTCCGATTTACAGCATTGTGAACTACATGGGTGGATGAAGCGTGCCATGGCGAAATAGTGACTCCTCTCTCGACAAGTGGTAAACAAACTATGATTCATGAGATCAATATCCTTAGCTTATATCAGTCAAAAAAGTGGTCAACCATAGGTTTCATTCGCTTACAGCATTTCTTTTTTGATAGCCTTTTACGTTTAATACCACGTGACCCCTTCTTCTTCTTCCGGGGAGCCCTCCTCTTCTTCTTCCCGCCACCACGCATTTTTCTCTTTGCATCTTTGATGATTTCGTTCCGTGTACGCTTTAAATGTTTTTTTAGAGCTTCTTTAGGTTTAGCCCCGGCCAATATGTCTTCTGCAGTGTTAAGGCCTGATTGTAGCGCTTTCCTTCCAAGGTATCTGGCACCCCTCTTCAGCAAAGGAACAGCCGTACGTAGTATGGATGAAAAAATGGATCCAAGTCCACTACCGCGCTGGTATCGCATCCCTCGATAGACGGTGAAAGGCTTTCTATCCATTATAACTCAGTGCGTCGAAAGTGTAGCTTCACTGTTAAGCTCCCGTTACCGAATGGGAAGTTTTCGCCCTCAATCGTTCTTATATATATTGTGATATTGGTTATTAAATTAGTTGCGACATTCACATAATGGGGTCTGTCATATGTAATACTCAAACTCCTTCCTCTATGGTTGGGGATGTGAGCAATGCGCAGCAGGCGTGCCTGGGTATCCCCAACAAACTGGTGCTCCACTATATTACTGTAAATATAGCACATGTCTGGGGACCTTTCAGCCAATTTCTCCATCTTCAATTGATACATTAATCTGGACAAGTTATACTGTGTCTCGTGAAATGTGTCTCTTTGGAAGGCTGCGCTATATCGGCCGTTGGTTAGAATTTTGAACTTTCTATGTTCTTTAAGACATCTGTTAGTCTTTGATTTTAGGATTAGTGTATGTGCAGGGTTGTTTACGATTTCATATACTAAATCATTCGTAAGGTTTGAGTTTCTTAAACTTACGTTTAAGCCTCTCACAACATCCTCGGCCGAACCATATTGACCCGGCCCTAGTCTTACTTCTGTACTGTAATACCGTGCAATCTTAGTCCAAGCGATGCGCATAGTTTCATCCATAGCTACCCCAGCTTTTTCACACTCGTCAATGTCTCTAAGAATCGTAAAAACGGTTTCTTTATGTTCAATATTTAAAAAGACGGTGTCCAGCTGAATTTCGCATATCCCCACCTCATACGAATCACGACCCAATTCAATGTGCCCATGGAGTTCTGTTACAAAGTTGGCTAGCGTGTTGTTAGGGTGTACAGACAGGGACGAGGAGGACGGGAGTGTGACGTAGAAATGGTTAGGAGCCATGTTGCATACTATTTAAGCTTCATTATTGCATCAGCTTTTATATAGGTGTTGAAGCTTTCTGGGTACCCTAGCCATTTCACCAGGTACATTTTTCTCCTTCCTGAACCTTTGCTTCCTAAAATTTTCTCAATTTTAAACACATTTTTTTCTAAATTAAAAGCAACTTTCTGCAATTCCTCGCGGTAAAAGCCTCCTGAGATTTCTTCCCCATTCAAATCTTCAATGTAATACATCATTATCACACCTTTAGGTCTCACAGCCCTAACTTTAAAAATCTCGCGTGTCCATCCTTGCTCAAAACCCTTTGCGAATTTATTCCCCGAACGCGACAGCCTTACATAATCATTGATTTTGAAGCGCACAGAGTGTGGTGGTGGTGGTGGTGGTGGTGGTGGTGTCCATCTCTTCTCGGGAGCGTACCTCTTTCTAAAACTTCGTTAGGTGTTGCCCCAATCGTGCGATGGTGTGAGCGGTTGTAGGATGATGCCAATGATTCCAGAATGTCTAGAAATCTGTATGTGTTTTTATGTGTAAAATAACGGTGCATGCGTTCCTTTATGGTGCGCTGAACTCTTTCAGCTAAAGAAGCCTTATGTATAGAATTGGTTGTGTAATAGCTGATATTAAACTCTGTCAACATATTCTGAAAAGCACGGCCTATAAACTCCTTCCCCATATCCGTACAAAAATAGCCAGGAACCCTGTTTTCTTTTAACATTAGCGTTTTGGTGGCTTTAGCAACTGTTTCAGGTGATTTATTTTTCAGAGGAACTAGCCACAGATATCTAGAGAACACGTCTATTATGAATAGAATGTAGCGGTAACCATCGTTATACACAGAATATCTTTGCATGTCTGTTAAATCTGCTTGCCAAATAGAATCAATCGAGGAAGCCGTTGTCTTGGCTGTTTTAAACCTTTTTCTCACAGGCTTATGAAGCGTATAAGCGTCCTGCTCCCTCAAAAATCTTTCAACATCTTTTTTTCCTACTCCGTAAACACTTCTGTACAGTCTATCTACGCCGCCGTAAGAGGATGGGGTAGAAATGTCATAATAACGTTTAGTTAATACGTTAGCCATTTGCGTATTTTAGAGGCACGTGGGTAGGGTTGGTTTAACCTCTTCTTGCTCCTCTTCAAAGGTGTTACCGCAGGGGGTGACGGCGCCTTCAATTGTGTCACAGACGTTGCGTGTTCCAAGTCTTTTAACCTGTTCAGATTTCCTATCAACGTTTTAGGGACATTTATTTGTTGTAGTCTTGCTTTAATATGCTTCCAGCCTGATGGTGATGGCCTATCCCACTTTCTCACCAGATCATGGACAATGTCTACGATATTCGATCCCTGTACCTTTGATCCTTCCACAATGATCTCCCCTGTATCGGTCCATTGTATGGCGGGATCCTCATTCAATAGATTATAAAGACTTAAGCCTTTACTCCTCAATGTAAGTGGGAGGGTATTTTTTAATACATGTTCGATATGTTGTGTGGCTAATCTTTTTGGTTGGTCAGCTGTGTCGTCGGGTACAGGTCCTATGTCGCCATCGTCCCCCGTGCTGTGCCTAATAACCACAGGAATCTCTGTAGGGCTCTTATAATTTTCGTACTCGTGAAGAAATTTCTGCAGAGCTTCTTGGTATAAGATTCTTTTCTCATCAGGTGTTTTTTCACTGTTTAATAGGGCTAACAATTCGCTTTCCATTCTTTTAAGTCTGCTTTTACGGGGATCTAGATCCGTGTCTCTTTGCAGTGAGGCGTACACCTCGTGGGGAATCACTACCACTTTCTTCATTATATTAATCTAGTCAGTAAAGGGCCCAAAACTGAAAATAAGATGGGGAGAAATGACCCTCCTGTTTGCACAATAACTCGTTTTTTCTTCGCTACAGTTTGACTTTTACGAGCGAGTGTACGTATTATGTTCTTGTAGCGGCGTAGGCGAGCCTTCTGATGGGTTTTCATTGATACATTGCAATTTATAACGTTAAGACAGATTTCACAGATGCATTTTAAAAAGTCGGCGTCGATATTTTTAATAAACATCTGCTGCATTGCCCGGGGCAGTCGATGATAGATTTTTATTAATTCATGGTATTTCTTTAGTCTCTTTGTCATTCTGGAATATACACCGTTTCAGGCTCGTTTGGAAATATATTCGTTCGCAGAAGCACTCTAAACGTGTTTCGCGGATGAAGGTCGCAAAGCAAATATCCGTAACGCGTGCTTGTAGCTTCTTTATAAACTTCCAAAAACTCCTTACGCTGATTCGGGAACATTTGATTGGCTAATACCCCAATTTGTGATACATCTCTACGTTGCGCGAATAAGACTAGATATTGCGTATTTAACGACACATCGCGCATGTATCTATTTTTGAAAAATAGATTCTGATTGATGAAGAACACGCTTATGTTAAGATGGTGGGAGTATACTGTAAATGTCTCGGCAAACGTTTTCCATCTCCAACATGAGATCGTCAATTACAATGATTGTATGTTCAGTTCCCTTTAGCGAATTAACGTCATATACACCTTTGTGGAACAAAATATCATCTTGGTACTCGTTGAACACTGATTGATACGTCGAATAGCACCATATAACTTTATGCACAAATTTCGAGAACATCTCGCCCTTTTCTTTAATGATTTTAAGCATAAACACAGTTTTACCACATCCTGTAGGTCCAGATATAATACATGTGGATGGGCTCGTGAATCTGAATTTTTCTACAGAGTCCATTTCTAACACGTCACACTCCTAAGTGGGTCATTTACAAAATATTACAAATTTTGAGTGCTGATCCTTATATTTCTTCTCCCACAGAACCGACGATGAGGTAGAGCACCCTATCATTACGGATGACGATGACAGTGTAGTTGTGATCTCCTCCCCTGAACCCTCACCAGCGATACAGGTTGCACGTCCAAAGCGGAGGTATGAGAACCCCACATCAGGTATAAAGCGGCCGAAATACGTACCTGTTGCAGCAGACCCCCAACCCTCAACCTCTTACGCAACAACCTCCCCAGCAGCAGCACCTAATATACCCCCTTATTCCGCCCCCCGTTCTGTTAAGTCTACAATAATAGATCCCCAACCCTCCTACGCAACAGGGCCCCCGCAGCAGCACCTAATATAGCCACTAATTCATCCGCCCCCCGTTCTGTTGAGGATGTTATTACGTTCGAGTTGGTGCGCGCCGCAGCCCCCACCCCCGCCTTGACTAGAAATCGGTATAGAGTCAGGGTCGACCATAGAGCCCTGTATAGCAATGGAATTGAGCGCGGGATACGCAGGGTTGTAGAGCGTATTATAGAGTTTGCTCTTCAGAATCGCGACGAGCGTGAGGTCAGGACGAGTCTGTCCTTTGGGTTCGGGTCAGATGACGGTGATGTAGACGATTATTGGGTGATAGTACCGTTTAGACGTTTGGCTGCTGAAGATGTAGAATATATATTAGGGCGTATAATGCAAGCCGTCCAAAGTAGTATAGCCTTCAATATGGACAACTTCACGGTAAATATTGACCGTGTATTCCGTGTTGCGGGTCATAGTGCCATACCGTACACTCTTAACTTCAATTCTCCAACTATTTACCGAAGGCATATAAACGTCGATCGTGGTTGCGGCTTTATAGCAGTACTCTTAGCACGTATGTTTACTGTACAAAATACACGGACTCAAAAAATTTGGCTGCCTACGATCGTTGAGCGTGCCCGTAAACTAGCTGTAGACTGTGAACTTGAATTTGACTGTAATATGGGTCCTGAAGAGCTGAGAAAGGTAGAACAGGAAATGAATGTGCGCATAGTTATATTTGGTTTGGATGATCGCCGCCGGACTGTGTATGTTTTTAAAAGCTGTGTGAGAGATCGTACAAGGCCCCTACTTATTTTAGGATTGTCAGGGACAACGTATCTCCCCATCCGTAATATAAGGGGGCTTTACGCGAGTTATGACAAAAGTCGAAAATATGGGAGACATCATGATTTGTGTAAGGGGTGCCTCGAGTTTGCGGATGATATAGTGAGACATTGTAAAGAATGTCACATGGTATGTGAGCAGTGTAAAAGCACCAAATGTGAAAGCCGTGTAGTTGAGAAGAGAGACTGTGATGTGTGTAGACGCACATTTTTCAATAATAGCTGCTTTGATCTCCATAAATCAATTGGTACGTGCAGGAAAATGAGAATCTGTGAATGTGGTATGTTTCACACAATGGATAATTGGGGAAAATTTAAGCACAAGTGCGACGTAATTCACTGTCCTACATGCCAGGAGGAATATAAGGCGGATGGAGTAAAGCATGTGTGTTATATGAAAGATGCTAAGCCTAAAAATAACCCTTGTATAACTGTGTACTACGATATAGAAACATATACGAACGCTGAAACCAAAGAGGTAATTCCACATTTACTTGTGAGCCAGACCATCTGTGATGAGTGTATGGGTATCGAATGTGACGAGTGCCCCAAATGCGGTAAACGGACAAACGTTTTTAAAACGAATGTCAGCGATAGTCCTGTGAAACTATTTGTGTCCTATATTGTCAAGTTAGCCGACAAGTTCAAAAAAATGACTGTGTATATTCTCGCCCATAACGGGGCAAAGTTTGACACGCAGTTCCTTTATAAGGAGTTGCTTGAACACGAATCCTCTGAGATATTTACAGGTGATCCATTGAAAAGAGGCAACAAATTAATACAGATGCAGATAAGAGGCAATGTACAATTTAAAGATACTTTATTATTCACACCTTGTAAATTAGCAAAGCTACCCAAGGTGATGGGAGTAGCAGCTGAAGTTTCCAAAGGATACTTCCCATACACTTTCCTCACCAGCGAGACTTTAAACTACGTAGGCCCACCACCCCCCAAACATTATTTTGACTGCATGGATGAACGTGAAGACTTTGATCGATACTACGACAGTTTTAATGAAAGTAACCCTTATAATATAGCTGATGAATGTGAGCGTTATTGCGTGAATGATGTGCGCGTGCTTAGAGTATGTTTCCAGGCCTTTAGAAGTATGTACATAGCCCGTTTCAAATGCGATCCACTGCAAGTCGCAACCACCATCGCATCATTATGTTTTACGGTGTTCAAGAATAACTTCATGCCTAAAGACACCTTAGCCATTATTCACCGAAACAACCCCCGCAGTTACGGACACAAGGCTATTTACTGGCTCATACACCTGCAGCAACAAACAGGTGTATACATAAAGCACGCCCGCAACACGGGTGAAGTACCCATTAAGATTAATGGACGTGTTTTTTGGGTTGATGGGTTAAGTGAAAACCGTGTCACTGGTGTGAAGACTGTGTATTCCTTTAATGGATGCTGGTGGCATGGATGCCCCCGCCCTGAGTGCGGTATCGTCGGAGATATCCACGGTAGATCTCCTGCCGACTGTCTTGCAGGGACCCGCACCCGCGATCAACTTATAGGATCACAGTTCACTCACAAAGTCTTGTGGGAGCATGAATATGATGCACGGATGGAGACAGACGATGTATACCGTGAGGAAATAAAAACGATCAAGCGTTCAATGGTGCTGGACCCTCTCAAATGTGGTGATAGCTTGTTTGGAGGACGTACAAATCCATTCAGACTATACTTTCCACCTACGGTGGGCGTGAAGCTCCATTACTACGATTTCTGTTCTTTATACCCATACGTGATGAAGAGCCATCCGTACCCCGTGGGCGCTCCTGAGAAACTGGTGGGACCTAGCATACCCTCCATCAATGAATTTTCAAAAAATTTGAATGATCATTACTTTGGGCTCTCTTTCGTAGACGTACTCCCCCCACGCAATTTATGGATGCCGATCTTACCTGTCGTTATCGACGACAAGCTCATGTTTCCCCTGTGCGTGAAGTGCGCGGAAGAGGATAACGGCGAATGTAACCATATACCCCACCAGCGTAAGATCAGAGGCGTATATACAAGTCCTGAGCTGGCCCTAGCCGTACGCCATGGTTATAGAATACTGAAGATACACGAGGTGTGGAGGTTTCAGAAGCTCCCCAACCTTTTCACACCATATATAAACGCCTTTTTGAAGGATAAGGTTGAAGCATCAGGGTATCCGCGAGGAGTTGATACCGAAGATGAAAAGTCTGCCTATATTCAACGTTACCGCGACCGCGAAGGTATACAACTTGATCGTGTCCAAATTGTAAAGAATCCTGGCAAGCGCTTTAGTGCAAAGTTGTGTCTAAACAGTCTATGGGGAAAATTTGCGCAGAATACCGGCAGAGGGAACATTCATTTGGCACAAAGTTATAGCGATGTCTGGGATTATGCCAATGCCCCCGATAAAGAGGTCATGGAGATCGTGAATGTAGGTAATACTTACGTAATAAAGTACAACAACACTGAATTTGCCACAGATACCTCAAGGGTTACAAACATACCTGTGGCGAGCTTCACAACAGCCTACGCCCGTATAAAACTTTGGGGTCTATTGCATTCTCTTGGGCGGAGAGTATTGTATGCCGATACAGATAGCGTGATATTCACAGAGAGGGAGGGTGATTACATGCCGCTATTGGGGAGTTCCTCGGCGAGCTCACTGATGAGATCAAGGATGAGTATGGGGACGACGCATACGCCGACTCTTTTATCTCAACAGGACCTAAGACTTATGGGGTACGGGTCAGGGTAGGGGAGGAAATGAAATATATCGTGAAGGCAAAGGGTATTACGCTCAACCATGCGAATCGGGAGGTTGTTAACTTTGAGTCGTTGAAGGATCTAGTATGTTTGCAACCTCACCAACTAATTGTAGGCACCCACAATTTTCGGGCGCAGAAGCTGGGAGCGTGAAGGAACTTAGGGGTACGATGGTGTGCCGTAACACCTATAGGAAACGTTACCAGTTACCTGGCACCTATGATACCGTACCCTTTGGATACCAATGATGCTTCTAACTCACACGTCTTGTATATAATCGTATCTATTTGTAAATATATATATATATATATATATATAACTTGAATATCTCGTTTATTAAATCGTATTTGTAATATATATAACTTGAATATCTCGTTTATTAAATAAATCAAATAGCGTTTCACTTTCTCCTTTGTGTGTGTGTGTGTGTGTGTGTGTGTGTGTGTGTGTGTGTGTGTGTGTGTGTAGGTGAAAGTTCTAAGCTCCGCCCACTGCGTGAGTCATGCTACTATCTGGGAGTCCCTGCGTGGTCAGTCGACCGCAGTAAGCCCGAGAGATCAGACGTGTATTCAGATCAGACGATATTGAAATGGCTACCTTTAATATTGCTTGCACAACGTTATGAAATGGTATTCAGTAAAGTGTGAGGATGTGGTGGATACCGAAAAACTTCCTATTCCCCCTCCTATGCCTCTTTTAAAACCACATTGGATTGTGCGAAGTTCCAAGATGTACAAATACTCTACGGATGTTCTGGTGAGACTGTTGAAGGCTTTCGTTGCACAGACGATGTGCTGAAGTATGCTGCAGGGCTAAACTTTATAAAGTCTCACATACACCGTGAAGTAAAAGAAACAACGCGTGCAGAAGAAGAGAGCAGGTATGGATAATGAGCCTTGTGGATGGGTGGTGTGACAAGCGGTATTACGTCATGCTACACCATGTCGATTACTCATACCCTACGTCTGAAAATGTGAATCTCGTGATCATGGACAATCTTAGGTGTTTTTATCACTATATTAACGTATATCATGATGAGGTTCATAGTGAGGTTGTGGCTAGTGCCATGCGTGAGTTTTTAACAGATTTTAGAGACGAGTATCGTTTGATGGGTAGAAAGGAAAAATATGAGCATATGTTCTCTCAAATAGTGCGCCGGAGTGTGGAGATGATTAGCGCCTAGTTCTTATCCAAAGTGCGTAGGCTGGTAGTGACGAAACGGAAAAACAAATATGTGCAACAATTCGAGTCGTACGAACATGCCCATTCACGTATCATCGAGTCAGCCGCCCGTCGAACCATTCCTGCCTGTGCCTCACACGGCTCATAGTTATCTCAGAGCTTGAGCCGAGTGGACGTGCGCTCCTCGAATACGATGGAACTTCCTTTGAGCAGCATTCTCAACGCCTCGTACGATGTGTCCGTGACGAAATCGTTGCGCGTGTTCAGGCGTAATTCCGGTACCATTAGCTATGTACTGGAAACGGAATGTAGACCGACAAACAAACGGGTTTATTTAAGTATCGAGGAGATGAATAGAATCTTCGTGATAGTTGAGAAGTGGTGTGAAGATCGTTATAAAATACCTGCTAACGTAGGTACAAGAAGAGAGCAGATTAGTGACGCACCCTCATACGCCGTTGTATGTACGTTGTGTATAAATAACGATCGGCCGTGCATTGATATAAGGCTGATGTGGAAGAATGCTTCTGATAATAACGCTCTTATTCCTACGCGAAACCGTTTCATCCTCGACAGAATGTTTGAAATCGTCGGATTCCGTAAACTGAAACCTATATTAGACGCGCGTGTTACGGATATGTTTTTTTGATACAGTACTTGAATACGCATACACTGCTCTGCTCGATGGGTTTACCGAGTGTAGGGCTGGTGAGAATGGTCTAGTGCTGGATGTTTATTTAAAAAGTTTAGACTCTTTGAAATACCATGAACTTTGGTACAAAGCAATTGATCGGTACAAGGCTGAGCTCACCTACACCGTTCACCCTGAAGAACTATTTCTTTATATAACGCGCAGTTGTCGTAACGATTTAGAAGATTATTTCAATTGCCGCTATGTGAGTGAAGAGTTCACGATTGAAAAGCTCGAGTCGGTAGAAATAAACCCTCGATTGGAAAAGCGTTCTTATAAACTTGTGTTTAATATGTAGCTAACGATGAACTCTTTGCGTGCTTTTGATTGTATTCTAGACGTGTTTAAAGATGACTTACCAACCGGTTGTAAAGTGGGAACAAAAATAGTACTGAACGATATGAAAGCCATTCATATCGAATACAGGTTTCCCTATACTTTAAGCGGTGAAATATTATTAAGCCGCATATACTGCGTAATGCAGAGCAATAATGATGTAATTGTAAACTCGATTAAGACCGAGTTTAGTATTTTGAAAAAAAAGTGAATTGTATATATATATTTTTGCTTGACATTTCCCCGATTATACGCATATTTCTATTGATTTGTGTTTATATATATATATATATATATATATATATATATATATATATATATATATATATATATATATATATATATATATATATTTTGCTTGATATTTCTCCTGTACTGTTATGTACATATTCTATTGAAGTGTATATGAAATGTATATTTTATTTTATATATCACCATAATTGTGTGTGTGTGTGTGTGTATATTTCTCCTGTACTGTTATGTACATATTGAAGTGTATATGAAATGTATATTTATTTTATATATAATTGTGTGTATATATTTCTGTTATGTACATATTGAAATGTATATTTATTTTCCATATATTTATAATAAAAAGAATGATGCAATGTTGTTTATTGTTATGCCTTCTACTACCGGTATTCTAATAATGTATACAACGGTATCTGGCAATATTTAAGCCTTCTAAGCCAACTGGCTGATTAGGAGTCTATAATAGTGTATACAATGGAATACATGGCGCTATCTGGCAACTCAGCCAACTGGCTGATTAGGCGTATATAATAATGTATGCAATAATACTGCTAAAAAGAGGATATCTGACAACCATTTACAGCCAACTGGCTGATTAGGAGTCTATAATAATGTATACAATGGTATCGCGGTATCTGGCAACTCAAGCCATTTACGCCAACTGGCTGATTAGGAGCCTATAAAACAACGCCAACTCGGCTGGAAGTCTTAATGTGCACTTGGCTCCTGCCAGGTGAACACCTCTCCTCCTTTCTCTCCTCCTCCTCCTCCTTTCTCTTGGGGGATAACGCCGCCTCCAAGTTTCCCCCCACCCCCTTTGCAACAACCCCCTTCCCCCCTTTGCAACAACCTCCACCCCTCTTTGCAACATTACATAATAACCTGCAACATTCTTGCACTCTCCCCTTTTGCGGCTATACTACTGGTACCTTTTGGGTCACCCTGTACCTGCCGGAATGAGATCGGAGCGACTAAACTGGATTATAAAGAGGTAGACTGAAGAAATATTGAAATCGTGACTGCAAAACGAGGAAAAGGTAAAGTATTAAAAGTTTTTCCAAATTTTATTCTGGGTTTGATTATTTTTTTTCTCTTTGGAGGTTATTCTACCGTAAGACGTAGTCTTTAAATTTTATCCGGTTTGAGTTTATAAATACAATTGTTTCCCCTGTTGAGTCTACAGATATATACGAATATAAAAAATATTATTCTAAACAAAATACAGTCCTGTATACAGTTTGCGATTGCGGATACTCGTGGTTTTTGGTCCAGTTAGTGTAGAGCAAGCCTAAGGTAGTGCGAGTATGACTGTGACTGATGCGGGTAAATTTGTGCTGCCTTGGGGAGGAAACACAAACTTGCGGTGCATCTTGCTCCTGAAGAATCATGCACCAGGAATGATAATGACTAGGGGTGTCTGCAATACAAACTAACGAACATTGCAATCAAGTGAATACGGATATGGATATTCTTTGAACTAGACAAACACAGAGCATTGCTGCTCTCAGTGGTGATGAACCACACGTACGAAAGCCTCGTCAGTACTTTGATTCCCTTACTGCTTGGCAATGCTGACGTGAGCTGCTCGTACCCTGAAATGGGGGTATAGGTGGAATGGTGATCTGTGTAAAAAGATGTTTAACGCTTCATACTTCCATTTAAACTATGAATGTATCGATGATTAAATATTTACAGGGTGGCGCAAAAGTCGCGCATCATAGCAATTTTCAGTGTTGATTATAGTATATTATTTTTTTCTTTTAGGTAGGGGATGGCTGTGAAATTAACAATAGACGAGAGGGTGAGCTTCGTTTTAATGCATGGAATACCAGGTACTACAAATCAATGAATCGGTACAGAATTTAAATTCTGTACCGATTCATCGATTTGTTGTACCTGGTATTCCATACATTAAAACCAAGCTCACCCTCTCGTATATTGTTAATTTCGCAGCCATCCCCTACCTAAAAGAAAAAAAGGACAGATAACCCACAAGTACCGAAAAAAATAATATATTATAGTCAACACTGAAAATTCCTATGATGCGCGACTTTTGCGCCACTCCGTATATATATATATATAATATATATATATATACATATATATATATATATATATATATATATATATATATATACACATATATATACACACACACCTGTGTTTATATATATATATATATAAATAAAAGGACAGAGATGCCTTTAGATACTTTCGCGATTTCCACTTGACAATAAGCCCACTGTTCCATCGAAACAACCACGACCAAGCTGACGTCACATCTCGAAACTCACTCAAGGCATTCCCTCTGCCCTGAACGTCACACTTTGCGCTTCTTGCCTCGAAGACTCTCCGTTTGCCTTCTGAGAAATAACATTCAAGATGAGGAATGCGTTTGACCTCGTTAAAAGGGACTCCCGGCCATGACGCCTGAATCGCATCTCGACCTCTCTCCTCGAAGAAAACCTCGGTGGCACGTGAAATCTCATCATGTAACAACATTGTAATAGGCCCCACTGGCCTGGTGTCAGTCACCTAACTTTATATAGACTTTTATTTCTTCGCGCATTATTATAATATTGCAATCATTATTTAAGTGCACATTTATACATTTCAATTGAACTTGCATTCAAACAACTGCAACTTTTATTTGACTCGCTTATATATCATTTATTTTGTTTAATAAAGGAAGAAAACTCGTTCTATTAATTTTCTAGTTAATAACATTATTTGATCTGAAAAGATCATGGTGACCCAAGCTTCAAGCAATCATAATCATTAACAACAACAACAACAACAACTTAACCTAACTATTTTATTATTATTATTATTATTATTATTATTATTATTATATTGCCAACGTTGACGACGATAAACTGACAACAATAAAAATTTCTCTCTCTCTCTCTCTCTCTCTCTCTCTCACACACACTCGTATATATTTGGGAGAATTTCGATTTGTGATTGAGTGAGGTCCGTAGCATAATGGTAGAGCGTCCGACCGGCAATTGGAAGGCCCTGGGTTCGTTTCCCAGGCGGTTCGCCTCATTTTTCATTATTTCGTTATCTCTCCTCCTCGTGTGCAGAAACGTTCCTTAATACTTATGTCGTTTCTATTCATTTATATCTGCGCGGTCATTGCAGTTATTTGCGCTATATATATATATATATATATATAATATATATATATTTTCGCCTTTCTGTCTGTCTGTCTGTCCTTTATGCAAGCGCAAACCGTTTGACCTAGAGCTACCAAATTTGGCACGGGAACCTCTTATGGGATGAAAAATGTCAACACAGAATCGGTCAGCCTGTCTGTTTGTCTGTTTGTATTACGGGCGGCAATGTGAAGCTCAAGATTTTCATCAGGGCTGTGGAGTCGGCACATAAAAAACCGACTCCGACTCCTCAATTTTTTGTCTATCCGACTCCGACTCCGACGGTATATTAATTCTAAATCTGCTATGATGATAATTACACAAGAGGCATTTCATCACCACCACGTGAAGCATCATCATCTGTGGTCATTGTTACGGTAACTTTGTCTGTAGTAAAGAATCTTGTAAGTGGTGCTTGTCGTTCAGTAGATTTCTGATCTTTTGTTAACTTTGAAGTAGTTGGAAGGTTTTTATTACTATCTTTCTCAATGACAACTTCTAAAATTTTGGGATGGAAACACTGCAAATGTCTTTTCAAATTTGATGCTCTGGTGGTGCATTTTTATCAGAGCCAGTAAAACCACTGATTTTTGCTTCACATAATTTTTCATCATCATCATCTTCTATCATACACTGACACACGAAATGTTTCCCATCTGTGGTTATTGTAAAATATAAAAAACTGCAGACTTGTTGGAAGTGTCTTTGCCACTGTGAAAGGGGTTTTAGACTTGAAAGTTAAAACTTATGAAATTTAGAAAGAACTCGAAATTAAATGAGCATTAAAAATAAAAAATATTTATCTGAAAAGAAAAATGAATTAATGGCATTAGTGTCTGAAATGGAAAACATTGTGTTTATTATTTAAGTGGTTTAACCACCATAGCTGCCAGTGATATCACACACAAAAACATATTTTATTAAAATTTATATTGAGGTCGGAGTCGGAGTCGGAGTCGGTACATTTTTACCGACTCCGACTCCGACTCCAGCACCACCAAAATTGCTTCCGACTCCGACTCCGACTCCACAGCCCTGATTTTTTTCATGACTGTGTTCTTTTCTATAGTTTTATTGATCAAATAATTGAACCGACAGTAATTGGGAGTTCAATTATTTGGTCAGGGGGGTTTTGGGGGATATCTGATCTGATTCAGAAATCTTGACACAATGTGAAGCTCAAAATTTTCACGGCCGCGTTCTTTTCCGTAGTTTAGCCTGTCTGTTTGTCTGTTTGTGAAATTTATCCCGGGCAGTAATGGTGAAAGGGTGGGGGTGGGGGAGAGGGGTAGGGGTAATGGGGAGGGGGTTAGCCCCCAAGTTGCATAAAGGGGGTGAGGGGTTTTTGGGGGGTATTCAGTTGACCTAACCGGGCATTCAATTAACCCGGGCAACGCCGGGTACCTTACCTAGTATATATATATATACGGGTGTGTATATAATGTTAGTTATTTTCTTTACTGATTGTTTTTAATCCATTTAAAGTGAGGTGGAATGACATGTTGGTGAACCTATTTTTCTTAAAGACTTCGGCCCGTGTATGCCCAAACTTTTTGCGACCCACTTAATTTGGCTCTATACGTATATATACAGTATACAGTATATGCCTTCAACCTTTCAAATGTTCCGTGCGATGATTCCTCATTTCACGAAGGTCAAGCTCTCTCTCTCTCTCTCTCTCTCTCTCTTCTCTCTCTCTCTCTCTCTCTCTCTCTCTCTCTCTCTCTCTGTATATATATATATATACTGTAGTACAGGGTGGGCGGAAAGTAGCTCCCTAATTTAAATTACATATAAATTATGTATAAATTGTGATTGTATTGTTATATTGTTATGGTATGTTCTCTAAAGTGGTACAATTGTAACGGTAATCTTTTTTTCTCTAAAGTGTTCTCTTTGTGTTCTCTAAAGTGGTACAATTGTAACGTTCATTTTTTTTTTTTCATTTCAGATTGAAGGGTAACATGGCTGAGCGTTTAACACTGCAGGAGCGTGCCCAGTTGGCGGCACGGTACGAAGTTTGGCAATCTGTCGTTCGATTTCAAAGATGGTGGCGGGCCATTCACGGACCACGTGCCCAAGTGGACCCGAAAACAATCAAGAACTGCCACTCGAAGCTCATGACCACGGGGTCTGTGGCAGATGTTCGAAGATGTGGTCGCCCTTCGACATCCAGGGCCCAGGAGACGGTGCAGGCAGTTCAGGAAATGTTCGCACGGAGTCCACGAAAGTCAACTCGCCAGGCAGCTCGGGAAAGTGGACTCTCCGCTACTCAGTGCGAACTGTGCTGAAGGAGCTGAACTGGCGTGCGTGGAAGCCGCATTACTGCCAATCTCTCTCGGACGAGGACTGCGACATTCGCATGGAGTTCGGGGAAATCATGCTGGCTTGGCATGAAGACTGGCCCCATCTCTTCCGCAACATCCTCTGGAGCGACGAGGCGGTGTTCCACGTCGGAGGCTTTGTCAACGCCACAATTGCCACTACTGGGCAGGAGAGGATCCCATGGTTACCGCTGAAAAACGGCAGAATCGGTTCAGTGTAACGGTGTGGTGTGGTATGACCTCAGATCAGGTTGTGGGCCCGTTCCTTCTGCGCAACACCATGAATGCTGAGCGGTACCTTGCTATGTTGCGAAACGAGGTCTGGCCGGTTGTCAGCACATGGAGAACATCGACGATCTGATATTTATGCAAGATGGCGCCCCTCCGCACTTCGCTCTTGTTGTCCGTGAGTGGCTGGATGCCCACTTCCCTGGGCGTTGGATGGGTCGTCGTGGTCCACATCAATGGCCAGCCAGGAGCCCCGACTTGACACCGTGCGACTTCTTTCTTTGGGGGTGGTAAAGGAAGAAGTCTACCGCACCAAACCGAGGACATTGGAAGAACTGGAGGACCGAATTCGGGAAGTCATGTCCTCCATCCCGCCGGAGTTCCTGCTAAAGTCAGTGGACGCCATTCCTGGGCGGCTCCAGAAGCTGGTGGAAAGAGTTGGAGCCCACATTGAATTTTTAGAGAAAACCTACCATGTATGCCTACCTTTTCATATTATTTCTCTGAAATAAATGGATAATATACGTATTTTTTACCAATCCAAAATAGGGAGCTACTTTCCGCCCACCCTGTATATATATATTATATATATATATATATAATATATATATATATATATATATATATGCACTAGAATCACAAAATAACACGTGACCTTATTAATAAGCAAACAACCACAAGGAAAAGGAAACACAAAGTCCGAGCGCTTTCGTGATATATTCACGAACATTTCTGTTCTTCCTTGATAATGTGAATATATCACGAAAGCGCTCGGACTTTGTGTTTCCTTTTCCTTGTGGTGTTTGCTATATTTAATATATATATATATATATATATATATTAGGCCGGTCGAAAAGGGGTCAAGATTGTGAGGTTGATCATTTTGTAATAGTAGTATCTACACCAAAAATCAAGGCTGTGGGACCTTCGCTACCCCCCACCGATACTCATTTTTCCATATGAATTTGTATGGGAAATAGGCCAAAATCGAAATTGTAAAATCGACCCTAAATATTAATTTTTTGCTTTCGGATGGTCCAAATCGCGTTCCCCGGCACGAATTACATCAGAATAGACGATTCACCAACTTTTTTGAGATCGTGGGGTAGGGGGTAGGGTCTTAAATCCGGTTGCTGACTCATAGCACCGGATATAAGACCTAGTATTACATTATTTTTTTTTTTCTTTCCAGATTCCTATTTAGGTACCTAGATGTTAAAAGTTTGTATTAAAATAAGTTATTTAATTTTAAAATATCAGTAATAAATAAAATTAGTTAAAATCTTATTAAATTAAATTATGGCTACTAGAAAAAAAGCCACAATGCAGCTTCGGATATCCAGCAAAATTTTCATCTGCCATGACGCCATCAAAGCTGATGTTGTAGGCACTTCCATTTTATTGTTAGAGAGGAAGAATCTAAAGCACAGGGTAAAATAAGTAAAAATGATTGCTATAACGTAGTTGTTCAAGATATAAAGAAAATTTGGCAAAAATTTCTTTCCCAACAATTGATACAAAGGAAATTTATGTTAGAGTTACTAGACTTATAGAAGATGCTGATAAGTTAACTAAATGCCCTATGATAAAAAGAAATGAAAAATATTATGAAAAATTAAAGAAATATGACGAGATGTTTAACATATCTCCGTGCCACTGTTATGATAAAGGCAAAAGGGATAGAAAACTTTGTAGGTGTGAACATAAAATACCTATTATAGAATGGGAAGCTTTTATTGGTCAAAAAGAAAGAAAAAAACAGGAAAAGTTGATAAAAAAACTACTTCAAATAATTTGAGAAAGTTGGGCAAAATCCAAAAAGCACAGGAAAGGGAAACGAAATCAAAAGAAAAATTAAGAGAAGCAAAGGAATTTGTATCATCAGAAGTGATAGAAGATGATAATGAAAATGAAGATGTCGATTTTCAAGACAGAGAGGACTTAGATTATGAAGAAAACTTAGAATTAATAGAAAATTTTCAAAATAGATATACCTATGAAAATTTAGCCAAAACTTCAGAGAGATATAGGGTAAGCAATAGAGCCACAGCAGGCCTTATAAACGCTGCCTTAAAAGATATGAAGATTTTAAGTTTAGAAAATATGCTTGATCGAAAAAAAGTTGAAAGAGAAAAAAACAGAATTGGTAAAATAAACTAAGTATAAAGAAGAAAACCAAAATGTGGAATGTATTGGATTTGATGGAAGAAAAGATGATACACTGACAGAATCAGGCAAAATAAAAATAGAACACTGTTATAATTAGAGAGTCGCAAAGCGTTTACATTGATCACGTAGTACCAGATAATGGCACTGCGAGGGCGATTGCTGATGAAATAATTACTGTTATTGAAGATTCAAATAGTGCTAATTCAATTAAAGGTCTACTTTGTAATGGAACCCCAGTGAACACAGGCAGAGTTGGAGGGGTCATTAAATTAATAGAACTTCATCTTGGCAGGTCCCTTCAGTGGCTCGTTTGTGACGGTGTGAACTTAGTAACTATTTAACTAAATCTAGCCAGGAAAGAAGTGGTTATATTAATCGGCATAAATTTATTTTAAATACTTTAGAGTCTAGAAAACAACTGCCTACTTTTGAGTGGAAAGGTCAATGGAAGGAATAAAAAAAACATTAGTTTTAGGTCAAAAATTTTATTGAATTTCTGTCTCTTAATTTCTAAATTTCTACCAATAATAGCTCCAAATTTATGTATTAAATTTTCTTTTTCATGCAATTTTGTGTTTTTTAAATTTTTTTCATTAAAAAATAAATATAACTGTTTTATAAGCAAACTTTTGTAATAATAAAAACATTTCGAAGTAAATCGCAAATTATCTCGAATTTTATGAATTTTTACCAGAGTGTTACTATGATTGATTGAACCACCTCACACTATGTACGTAAGAAATCAAAAATTTCGACCCGGCCTAAATTTATATATATATATATATATATATAATATATATATATATATATTATATATATATTAGGGTTTTTCCATTACATAGGGGTGAGATTCAATTCCTTTTTTTTTTTCAACCCATCATTTAGTGTCACTCCAGAGCCGGAATATTTTTCTCATTAAATATTTTTTCATTAATACGAGGGCTACTCAATATATTTTGTCCCACCTTTTTTTTTTTCCAAGTTTCCTTGTAAGTTCCAGAAATTTTCTACACAAGTAGTTACATACCTTTTTTTTACAAGTTTTTATTTTTCCAAATAGTTTCCATCCTTTTCTACGACTTTCCTCCACCTCGAAACAAGGGCCTTTATTCCTTGCTGGTAAAAGTCCGTTGGGTTCCGCTGGAGCCACCTCTTAACCTCCTCAATAACTTCATCATCACTCTGAAACTTTTTTCCACGAATAGCATCCTTCATTGGCCCAAACAAATGGAAGTCTGAAAGTGCCAGATCCTGGCTGTATGGAAGGTGTGGTAACACAGTCAAGCGCATTTTTGTGATGGCCTCTCTTGTTTGCAAACTGTTGTATGGTCTTGCGTTATCGTACAAAAAAGGTACGTCTTCCAGTTTTCTCTCTGGTCGAATTCGCTTTATACGTCTCTGGAGTCTCTGTAGGGTAGCAATATATGCCTCTGAGTTGATTGTTTGTCCTTTCTTCATAATGTCCACCAGAATCACCTCTTTCATGTCCCAGAAGATGGTGGCCATAACCTTTCCTGCAGAGGGAGCCATTTTGAACTTTTTCTTGCGTGGGGAGTCTGCGTGATGCTACTCCATGGATTGGCGTTTTGTTCCAGGTTCAAAGTGGTGTACCCAAGTCTCATCCCCAGTCACAATTCGTGAAAGGAAGTCATCCCCTTCTGTCTCGTATCGAACGAACGACTCAGAAGCAATTTCTTTTCTTTGGGCTTTGTGATTTTCAGTCAGTTCGCGAGGAACAAACCGTGAACACACTTTTGAATATCCCAGTTGCTGAATTATCGTATTCACACTTCCTTCACTAATTCCTAGCTCCAGTGATAGCTCCTTGTATGTGAAGCGCCAATTTGATCGAATGATGCTGTTAGCACGTTGCACAGTGTGAGATGTGACAGCCGTCTTGTAGACGTTTGTGAATATTTCCAACTGGTTCCTTCTCTGCGGTTAAGAACTCGATAACAGCTCTCTGTTTACGACGCACATCACTGTCAGAAGCCATTTTCGAAACTGCGTTAACCATCGGTTTTATACAAGGGCGTTTAAAAGTGGTTTTATACAAGGAGGGGAGGTTCAAACTGGAAAAATCCGGTTATGTGAAGCGCAGAAACTTACGGCCCAAAAGCCATTTCAGCCCCATGGCCTATTATTTAACTAAGAAAAAAGGGTGGGGCAAAATATATTGAGTGCCCCTAGTATTTTTCACATTAATATTTTTCTCATTAAATATTAAACAATATTTCGGACTTGCGCAACTCATTTGAAGTTTTACCTATTTAGAATACAACTATATCAGAGAGGAATCAGCGGAATTCATGCCAATTGGGTAGTTCAACCCGTTTTTTTTTGTTTGGATCGGACCCATGAGGTGTACACCGTGCACTGGTCACGAGGTAGCTGTTCCTTGTTCCATACATGGTATACTTAGTTCGGTTCAAGGCCGCAACGAGTAAAAGACAACCAGCTCCTGTAAAAGCAGCTGGTTGTGAGCTGCGCAGTGCACCAATGTCTTGTTCTTGAGTCGTCTTCCTCGAACACCACGTCGGATCAGCCGGAAGCGGAGGGAGAGGAGGCACAATTCTTTCCTAAGCGAGCTCAACTTCGTAGAACCATGAAGGTGGTGACGCCTGAAGTGGCAGCGGCACTCAATCGCACGAACGTGACTGATCGGAAAGAGACCCACATATTCTCTGCGTTGGTGACCACGAGCCAGTTCCGACAGGACGTTGTGAAGCTAATTAATTATCAACCCACGCGTCATCCGCCGTGCTCGGATGAAACATCGGGAGGCCTTTGTCGCTGAGGTGAAAGAAACCTTCGGCCCGACAGTTCCTCTAAACTTGCATTGGGACGGGAAAATCATGGAGGATTGCTCTGGTCCTGGCTGGGACAAAGTGGACTGTCTCCCGGTTCTTATCTCCGGACAAGACGCCGTCAAGTTGCTGGCAGTTCCGAAACTCCACTCCGGAAAGTCCGCTGTAATGGCCAACGCAGTCGTGGGGACGATTAATGACTGGGGACTGTGAAAGCGAAAGTCAAGGGGCTCTGTTTTGACACCACCGTGTCCAATACTGGTTCCAAGGGCGGAGTTTGCATTCTTGTGGAGATCGAGCTCGGGAGAGAGTTGCTGAACTTGGCGTGTCGACATCACGTGTCGGGGATCCTCCTAGAGAACATCTTCAGACTCCATGACGTGGCTGGCCCATGAGAGGTACAGGAGGAGCCAGGCTACTGTCCTGTCCGTGAAGATGGTCAACGACCTTGCCAACCGCGGCGTTGCATTCATCTAAGAGTTTAATGCATCTTACGCGCAACGAAGAGCAGAAGCAGTTCCTTCTGCAAGTCGTTGAGGATCACCGGAAGGCCTTCTCGTCACCAACTAAGTAGTCTGCCGTCAAGAGAACCAGGCAACACTGAGTGCCTGAATGTTGTGTATAATTCTTCAATGGAGAAAACTTCAATGCGCATATTTTGTAATCTCATTATTATTTTAATAAAACATCCCCCAAAATTGGATGTTTGTTAACCACAGTCATCGGCGGGGATCGGGCTAATGACCTGTATTGTGAAATGAAACACCTATGACAAACTTTTTATCATTTAATTTGTCACAGTGAACAGTATACTTCTCATAACACAACTTCATTTTTCATTTTATTTAAAAATATCCCAATAGTAATAAAATAGGGGGGGGGGGGGGGGGGGGGGGGGTCTTATAAAAAAAGAAAGACGTTCGCAAGTCCTAAATATATCCGATCTCACAACTTTTTTTACTGTATCATTCCTCAAGGCAATGACATCTAATGAAGAGCGTCCGCATAAGAAGAAGAGAAAGAACGAACAAATGAAAAATGAGGCGCCTCCCAGGAATCGAACCGGGGATCATCCAATTGCCGGTCGGACATGCTAACCACTACACCAAGGGCCTCGATCAGTTAAAAGTCGTAATTCTCCTACATACGAGCGAATCAAATGCCCTGATCCCGGGTTCGATTCGTGGGAGGTGTCTCATTTTTCATTTGGTCGTTCTTTCTCCTCTTCTTGTGCGAACGCTCTTCTACACAAGCGTCGTTCTTTACATATATATATATATATATCAGGGCCGTAGCCAGGGGGGGATATGGGGATATATCCCCCCCGAAGTTCTTCCCAAACTTAGAAACATATTCAGACAAAATACTTCTCTCTGCTTACTCCCCTTTCATGGAGCTCTTATTTTCTGGAATGGATTTACATTTCCGACTCACCGAACTCTATAAGGAGCTCATGTCGATTAATGAACTTACGCTTCCGACTCTTAAATTTGCTTGCGTTTAATTGGTCCTCTTGCCCACGTCACGAATGACGTCATTTTCTATTAATGTGCCCATTGGCCATGTGCAGTCGTCACTCATGATGTCAATTCCTAATATACGGTCAGTCATGCTGTTTACTTCCTTTGTTTTTCACGTGTTGCGGGTACTGTGAGTCTGTGACCTATTTACAATATGGCTAACAAGAGGCAAGCAAGTGTTTTAAATTATTTTGAGCCTAAAACAAAAAAGAAAACAAACAGTGATTTAATTTGTCCTTCTGACAGTGGTGAAACTTCAAATAGAAGTGAAAAAACAGAAAATGTTGTTTCCTCGGTGTGCGAGTCACAAATGTCTTTGGATATTGGCACGTTCCTCGAAAAATCATGTACAGACGAGGAAAAATATAATATTCTTAAAAATCTTTGGGTACCCGGAGAATTATATAGTTTTCCGCCGGGTAAAAGAAACTTAAAATTTCAAAGGAAGTGGCTGACTGAATTTAAGTGGCTTGCATATTCTCGAGCAAGTGAAGGTGCATTCTGCAAGTACTGTTTTGTCTTTGCAAAAAATGTAGAAGTTGGTAAAGGAAATCACATAAGACTGAATGCACTAGTTAATGCTCCGTATATGCGTTGGAAAGATGCAAAAGAGGATTTCCGCAAGCACGAAACTAGCAATTATCACAAAGACAGCTGTGTTAAAGCACAAAAATTTTTGTCAGTTTGAAAATAAAAAAAAGGATATCTGTACAACCTTAGACAGTGCCAAAAGACAAAAAACCTCAGAAAACAGAAAAAAACTCATGCCAATTATTGAAACCATTATTTTGTGTGGCCGACAAGAAATTGCATTGCAGAGTGATAGCGATGCTGGGATTTTGGGAGAAAATCAACAAAAGGATTGGTGGTGGAGATGAGAATCTAAAGAAGCATTTCACCGAATGTGGTCGAAATGCAACCTACACAAGCCCTCAAATTCAGAATGAAGTGATTAATATTTGTGGTAATCTAATCCTGCCTCGTATCGTGAATCAGATCAGTCATTCAAAATATTTTAGTGTTCTGGCGGACGAGACCTCAGACATCTGTGGAGTGGAACAATATACTCTTTGTGTTAGGTACGTGTTAAAAAGTGAAGAGAACTATGTGCTGCGAGAAGATTTTCTGAAATTTGTTCCTATTCATGACTGTTCTGGTAGGGCACTCGCTGAAACACTGTTAAAAAAACTGAGAGAGTTGGGGTTGGATGTAAACTACATGAGAGGGCAAGGATATGATGGGGCTAAGTCAATGAGTGGTCAATTGAAAGGATGTGCAGCTATTATACAACAAACGCATCCTCAGGCTCTCTACGTTCATTGCTCTAGCCATGCCCTAAATCTGACCCTTTCCCATGCTTGTTCAGTGCCAATAATAAGGGCTAGTTTAACGGTAATGCGAGATATAATAGCTTTCTTTAGACATTTTCCTAAGCTAAGTCATGTGCTGAAAAGTTGCATCGATGAAATGTATCCTGGTGCCAAAAGAACCCGTCTTCTGAAATTTTGTGAGACTCGGTGGGTTGAACATTTAGATTCAATTCTGTTACTGAAGGAACTTTGTGCACCAATTTCTCAAGCTTTAAATAGAATTCAGGATTTTACGGACAAAGAGTCTACAATGAAGGCTTTCACATTGTTAACTGCTATTGAGAGCAGCAAATTTTTGATATGCTTGGTTATTGTTAGTCAGGTGTTTGCACTACTGCATGGCCTTTGCATATTCCTACAGTTTAAACAGTGTGATCTTGCTTCTTGCCTGAACCATGCCGAAGTTTTAAAAGATGAAATACAAGCCCTGAGGGACTCTGCCGATTCGAAATTTAAAGCAGTTTTCTGTGAAGCCGAAAACTTGGGTAAAAGTTTGAGTACAACAATTCAAATGCCACCTTCGGTCGGACGGAAAGGTGATCACTTTGTTACACAGAATGTTGAAGAGTATTACAGACGTTGTGCGTATGTGCCTTTCCTAGACTTTTTATTAAATGAACTAAATGATAGATTTCTCAACCATAAAACTGTATTACAAAAACTGCATTCGTTGTTGCCGAAGAGATTCATCTCTCTGACGGATGAGGAAGTGAAAAACTGCTGCGAAACTTTGTCCCTTCAGTGGCCTGACGATGCAAGCGTTCCGGTAAAGTTCGAGAGAGAACTGAAGATGTGGAGACGAACTTGGAGAGACCAAAATGAAAAGCCCATCGATTTCATTACTTCTTTAAATGAATGCAATGAAGAAATATTCCCTACAATTCATGCATTTTTGAAAATAGGTGCCACTCTGCCAATAACTACGGCCACTGCAGAAAGATCCTTTTCAACGCTAAGAAGACTTAAAACCTACATAAGAAATTCTTCCTCTGAAGAGAGACTGAATGGTTTGGCCTTAATGAGCATTCACCGCCAATTAGAAATACAACCGGAGGATGTTCTTCAAGAAATGTCAAAAAGGAAGAGAAAATTAAATATCGTCTTGTAAGGTAATGTAAACAATTTACATATCTTTGTTGAATATACAGTATGTATATATATATATATATATAAAATTATGTATATACCTAGGACGTCCTAGGTATATATAGGTTCATATAACCCCCTCCGAAAAAGGTTTCTGGCTACGGCCCTGATATATATATATATATATATATATATATATATATATATATATATATATATATATTATCAGACACTTGAAGTGGGTTGCCGTAGGAATTTTATATTTTACTGAAAATAAATGTCCAGATTGAATTTCTCGACGAGCCAAACTTGAGCCGCTCAGCTAAAAGGTAGCGCCTGACCTACGTATGTATCAGTCTCAAGATCACAAGTCGGTTGAAAAACACTAATAGAATGTATGTTTTAGAAAATTTGTTTTGTTATCAGTAACATAAGATAATATGCTCTTATCTGCGTTTTATCTCAAACTGAACCCTTCAAAGTCATTGATATTTTCTCTATTTGTATATTTTAAGAGTTCAACGGTCATTTACTGGACTTGAAGATTACACGTACTGCATTTGGTTATTTATATACAGTATCGCGTACAATGAGAGTATGGACAGCTAAGAGATAAGTTCGCTCCTATTCCGTGCTATCTTTTTCATCACTTTCCTCTTACACGCAAAATAGCTACTACTTTGTTGTAGATGTTTTTTTGGGGTTCAATTTAGGTTAAGTTAACCTAACCTAAAATAAAACAAAGCAAAAAACTGGGCGTGTAAAATCCTGAGGTAGCATGAAGTAGTAGTAATTTGATTTCGAGTTTTTTAATTAAAATCCTGACGCGAGTGAAATTCGAAAAAATAATCGTTGTAAACGATAAAAGAACGCATTCCCTAAACTTTTTAGTGGAACCCCTACCTACTTTAATGCAAGGGTAAGTGATTAAACATTTTAAAAACCGGAAGATGTTACATGTAGGTGCTAATGTAAACTTCAATGACTACCGACGAAGGATCAAATGTAGAATTCGGACCCCAGCCTTCTTTAGTTACCTTTATAAGGCTAACTAACGAAAATATCATGACCTAACCTAACCAATCGTCAAGGGCGTACAGTTAACCTAACGATTGGTTAGGTTAGGTCGTGATATTTTCGTTAGTTAGCCTTATAAAGCTAACTAAAGAAGGCTGGGGTCCGAATTCTACATTTGATCCCCGACGAAAAAGTAGGATGAATTTGCACTATATATATATATATATATATATATACACAATAAAGAAAGTGGTTGGTAGGTAAATGGGTACCCTAGGTGGCCTAGTGGTTAAGACAGTGGGTTGCTGATGGGGCGTGGTTCGGATTCCACGTTAAACTGTAGGTCTAAGGCGGAGTGAAAGGCTTGACCTTCGTCAGAATGAACAATTCGGGCGGAAGCTAAACAAAGTTTAACAAAGGTTTTTATATATATATATATATATATATATATATATATATATATATATATATATATATATATATATATATATATATATATATATATATATATATATATATATATATATGGGATTGGACTCAGAATGGTCCCCTGTGGTTTTTCATGATATACACAGACCGTGCATGGAACGAGGAACTCTTCTGGAAGAATTAAATCCACTATAGTTCGAATAAGTAACGATAAATGACAAACGCTATAGATTTTTCTTTTCATGATGCTAGCCCGACGTAGGCAACGGGTCACTCGCAAAGAGACCCCAAAAATATAGCTTCCCTCACCAGCTATCTGCAAAACAGATAGGATCCAGCTTTGGGACAGGATCTAGGATTCTAGGGGTTACACCTACACCTAGCCTACTATATCCAGAACCTCAATATAAGAAAATGACTCGTTTCATTCGCGTCGGATTGAATACATTAAAGAAAAAGAGGTAACTATTGTATTATTAGCTAAAAACCAAAACTTAAACCTCAACTGGCAAAATTGAGCGTCCACTTTTCAAGGCACATAACATGTCCGTTTCATTATAGTCCGTTTCACTATAGTATTTGTCATTTACCATTACTTATTGGGACTATAGTGGATTTAATTTTCCCAGAAGACTTCCTTGTTCCGTGCACGGTCTATGTGTATCATGTACCTTAACCTTACAACCTTACAAAGGTTTCGCGCGATGATTCCTCATTTCGCGAAGGTCAAGCTTGTCGCCCCTCCTCTCGAGTTGGCCTGGTGAAGTAGTGAGTTGGTTTCTTGTGCTCTCCACCTCACATAGCCAGGTACGCCCGGCTCATCGGGATTGTTCTGAGCCAGGCGTCTAGTCTTCTTTTGAAGATTTCCACTGCAACTCCCTTCGTGTTTCTTAGGTCTTTGGGCAACTGATTAAACAGTTTTGGTCCTCTCACTACAAAACTATTTTCTTTCAGGGTTAAGGATGTTCCCTGTCTCGCCTTCAATTTGGGAATACGACACAGTCTACCGCTTCTACTTTCCACCGTTGTTTGGGGAGTTTAGGGATTCAGAGTAAGATTAGGGACTAGTTTCTCCATTATTTTCCAAGTGTAAATAATGGTGTATCTCTCTCTTCTCCTTTCCAGTGAATATAGGTCTAGTTCGCGTAACCTTTCCCAGTAATTTAGTTCTTTGCACCCATTGATCTTGGCTGTGAAGCTTCTGGATCCCTCCAGCTGTCTAATGTCTTCTTTTTTATATGGGGATGTTAGGACCGAGCAGTATTCCAATTTGGGTATGATCAGGGTTTTCAGTAGAGGAATCATTACATTCCTATCCCTTCGTTTAAAGGTTCTCAATATCTGACCCGTTATTCTCTTTGCTCTGTTTACTGCTATCTTATTTTGTGTTTCAAATTTCGCATCATCTGTCATTACAACCCCTAAATCTTTTGCTCTGGAATTTCTCTGAATTTCCTGTCCATTTGGGGTATAATATTCCATGGACTTTAGGTCTTCTCTTTTTCCGTACCGTAATAGCTGAAATTTCTCGGTGTTAAACTTCATATTGTTGTCTTCGTCCACTTGTAGATTTGTTTATGTCGGTTTGTAGAGATCCTATGTCTTCTGGGTTTCTTATTTTTCTACTGATCTTTGTGTCATCCGCAAAGGATGTTACTGTGCTGTCTCTGGTAACGTCCTCATCTATGTCAGTTAGCATGATTATGAAGAGTAGTGGAGCTAATACTGTTCCTTGTGGTACTGAGCTGAGGACCTCTGATTCTGATGAAGATACTCCTTGTACTGTAACGACTTGCCTCTCACTAAGGAAATTATATATCCATTTCCCTACTTTTCCTGTTATTCCCATATATTTCAGTTTATGTATTATGATTCCGTGGTCACACTTGTCGAACGCTTTAGCAAAGTCTGTGTATAGTACATCATAGTTTTCATTACTTTCAAGTGAATCAATAATGTTGTTGTAGTGTTCCATTAGTTGTGATAGGCATGATCTGCCTGACCGAAACCCGTGTTGGTTATCATTGAATTTTTTCTGAGTTTCCAAAAAGTCATAGATTTTCTGTCTAACTATTCTTTCAAATATTTTAGTGAGATGAGATGTAAGCGACACTGGCCTATAGTTTTTGGCCTCGGATCGATCTCCTCCTTTATATATTGGGACTATGTTCGCGCTCTTCAGGATGCCCGGTATTTCTCCCGTGTCTAATGATCGTCTCCATATCCAGTATAGGGGCTCAGCGATTGCATTCTTGCAGTTTTTGATCAGTGTGGCATTCCATTTATCCGGTCCTGCCGCTGAGTGTGTTTTTAGTTTCCCTATGGCTTGTGTAATATCATCCGTCGTAAAGTCGAAATCCGTTATACTTTCCCCTTGTGGTTCTTCTTCAAAGAACGCGTTTCTATCGCATATCAATTTGTCAGTTTTTGGGATACTGAAAGATGATTCATACTGAGCTTTAATATTTCAGATACTTCTGTTAGATCATCAGATAAATCACTGTTCTCATTTTTTAAAGGTCCGATAGTCGCATGGTTTTTCGACTTTCTTTTTGCGAAATTATAGAAGTACTTTGAGTTAGCCTTTATCGCTTCTATAGCGTCATCTTCTTTTTCTGTATGCTTCTCGATTGTTCCTGTATGACGACATCGATACTTTGTAGTTTATCATTTAATATTTTTCTGATGTTGTTATCTTTACAATTACTTAATTTTGCAGTCACTCTTTTTCTCTTTCGGAACAATGCCCTCTTTTGTCTTTCGAACCTGCTTCTCTTTCCTCTTTGTTGTATCTTTGGGACATGTTTTTCCACAATTTCTAACGTCTTCTCCTCTAACGTCATTAGCATCTCTCCGTTGTCTTGGCCTCGAAAATGGTTTTCCAATCTATTACTTCCATGCTGGATGTCACATCTTCCCAGTTTATAGCTTTGGAGTGAAAATTAAAAATTTCGAATTTGCTTCTTTCTGTTGTGCGTGTTCTTTCCTTTCCTGTTGCCTTTATATTAGTTGTTATTTCAATGATGTTGTGGTCTGATATCATAGTTGGGGATATTTCTACATTATCAATTAGATTACTGTTGTTTGTGAATACCAAATCTAGGCAGTTGTTTTTTCTTGTGTTTTCTGTTATTTCTTGCGTTAACATAAATTCATCAGCTAAAGCTAGTAGCATTTTTACCTGCTCCTGGTCTTCTCGTGTGCCCCCCTTGTCCTGGTATACATATATTTTTTCCTATCCTTTTATATTTCATGAATGGGAAATTAAAATCACCACAGAGAAAAATATTTGGGGTTGGAGAGTGTAGATCTTTTACAAGTTTCTTACCTCTGTAATGGAATCTGAAAATTTTGAGGTTGGCGTGTTTGGGGGTCTGTACATTACAATTAGTACCATATTTAATTTTTCAATTTTTGCTGCTACACATTCTACGTAGTTGTTTGAGGTACTTATACCATTTCTGCTATGTGCCTTTCGCGTGTGTAAATAGCACATCCTCCTTTACGTCTCACTGTTCTGTCGGCTCGGAGGATGTTATAGTTGTCAATTTGTATTTCTTTTTTGTCAATACAGGACTCACAATTTTCACAGTTCGCCTGGCAGTCCTTTAGATGAGTTTCCGTGAGGCATGCAAAGTCTGCTCCGGCTTCTTGCATGAGTCCTTTCAGGTATGCAACTTTGTTCGTGGAATGGTTTGATTTAAGGCCCTGTATGTTGGCTAGGATTATTTTTATTTTTTCTCTTTCTTTTTCGCATACAGGTGGTTCCGATTTGTTTTCCAATGGGGTGCCGGTTTCGTTGCCTTGTGGTCCTCCGAGAATTTACCTCTTTTTATCTTTGTCGGTACCTGTTGTCCCGATAACGCATGAAGTGTCTTTGTTCGTACCTTCTGTCCGGCTCTCGGATTTCTATATTTGTCAGCTGGTTTTGTAATTGCTGGAGAGTATTTAGCAGCTGAAATGTGTTGGCTGCGTCTAAAAAATTCCACTCTTCTTTGATGTTCGTTTTTTCTGTTCCCTCGTGCGTTCCTTTGAGGGTGGTGGTATCGGCATTTTTTTTCGTATTTGCAACTCCCATATCTTTCATAAGTGTTGCAGACCGTAAGATGGTGGAACATGCATTTCTTATCAAACTTGCAATATCCACTTGTGTAATGTTTTGCATAATGTGGGATGTGCATATATGCATTGCCCATCCCGATATCTGCAGTTTCCTTTCGCGTAGTATTTGCATACGATATTTTCTACGCTTCTGCTTCTTTTCTTATTATTTTAAAGTTCTTATTTTGGCATTATCATTATTTTTCTTTGGCTGTTTATTTTCTACGTTTTTAGTTATTATCTTTTTATCATTTCGCTCGTTGGACCGTTTGTCTACTTCGCACTTTTACTTATTTCTTTCTTTCATCTATGTCTTCCTTCCGTATTATATTGTTTATATGTTATTCGTTATTTTGTTATTAATTGTTGTTCGTTATTATGCTGTTATTCGTTATTTCGTCTTCTCTCTCATCCACCCGGTTTTTCGTTGGGACCATTTCGGACCCATGTCCCCATTATTTCATTCTTTTTATAATATATCTATATATATATATATATATATATATATATATATATATATATATATATATATATATTATATATATATATATACACACACACGAGTATTTTAACAATTAAAATCCCCAAAAGTTAAAAGAATAAAACACTAAAAACCCCGAAGCTTTTCGAGAGAATCTTCGTTCATCACTTAGGCGGTTTTTAGTGTTTTATTATTTTAACTTTTGGGGATTTTAATTGTTTTATTTAATTTTACGAGCGCGGGTAGGACCATAAGCTCGTGCCCGTGGCGGGCTTGTTCAAAGCATGATAGACACGTCCGAGTATGGGCTGAAAATATAATGTATGGCTATGGGCCTGGGCTTTTTTCAAATGCGTACAGAATGATAAAAACAAAAAAAATTTTTTTTAAATATCTGTAATTTGTTTTTAAACGCTGCTAACATTAATTTTATAGTTGCTGTTTGTCATAATACAGGATTTCGATAGTCACACACCTATAATAGTGTAGATGGCATAGTGTTATAGGTCGGTGACTGTCAAATGCAGGCTGGGCGGAGCCAGTTACATGTTTTATAAAATTCTTACCTGCCGGAAACGGGCTTCAAAATAAAAAGAACGACTGACCGGACCGAGCCGGACCCTATGGATACGGGCAGGTCCGGGCCTGAAAATTAGGCCCGTGCATTCATCTAAAGGAGGGTTTGTTCTCGCGTTGCGAGGCAACAACCTGAGTCCGACATCTTACCACTCACTACCCTTCTCGGGGCTGCACGCTTTAGTTCAGTCTTCACATTAAAATCAACCTCGGTTACTGTGATTTTCTATTATACGTACGAGGGTGGGCTGAAAAGTAATGCCTCCAGTCAAATAAATTTTAAACGGGTTGAAGGATTTTATCAAAACAAAAGCAGATATGTGCCTTAGAGTTTATTCTTCAAAACGATACATTTATTTTTCTATAAAATCACCCTCTACCTCGATACATTTACGCCAACGATAAATGAGTTTTTGAAATCCATCCCGGTAAAACTCGGAGCTCTGACTACGAAACCAAAATTTCACAGCTGCCTTAACTTCTTCGTCAGACTCGTAGCGATTTCCACGGAGATGTTATAATGTTATAATGTTATAATGTTTCAGACCAACAAAGACCCTAGGATCCACTCATGGCTGGTCTACCTGTGTTCGTAATCGTGTATTGTGTATATCCTCCGTGGTGGCGGAGGGGACCTACAATTTTACGTGGGTTCCGAACCACAAGAACATAAGAAACTTATTTAAAAACTGCTGGTAAATTGGCAACGACCAATTTTTACGAAACTAAATAATTATCAATTAAAAATAATTAATTATCGTTTAAAAACTAAAGATAGAATCTCTCGGTCCAGAGGAGCAAGTCATAATAGATACTATCCACAAATATGTTACATTCTATATCTATTTATAACGGACATGCAAATATATCAGATCCAAAGAATCCAGTCAATTTCATTACGGTATCTATCAAGTCACGGTCCATATCGATTGCGGACCAAGTCAAAATTTACAACCATATACATTATCAATTTAAAAATAATTAATTATCGATTTAAAACTAAAGATAGAATCTCTCGATCCAGAGGATCAAGTCATAATAGACTACTATCCACAAATATGTTACACTCTATATCTATTATATAACGGACATGCAAATATATCAGATCCAAAGAATCCAGTCAATTTCATTACGGTATCCATCAAGTCACGGTTCATATCGATTGCGGACCAAGTCAAATTTACAACCATATACATTACAATATATACACATACGAGGAAAAGTGTAGGTGTGGCTGTAAAGACTGTACAGTAATGTAGAAATGTGTGTGCACCCATTATGGGTCTCCCATTTAAAGGTGTTTGTGGGGCAAGTGAAGATCATGAGTTTTTCAATACCTCACAGTACTATGGGGGGCACTGCTCGGCAGAGGAATCTCTTTAAATGGGGTGTGTAAGGACAGAGAGTATCCCCTAACCCAAGACGCTGCCTCCCTATATCCCACAACACTTGTGTTGAGCTGTGGGATCTATCCCCACAAAGCCTTAATTTTACTACCTTAAACTATACCCTTTCTATCAACATGCGCGTCCAATCGATTCTTAAACATGTTTATAGACGTGCTACTAATTACTTCTACCGGCAAACTATTCCAGCTATTTACTATTCTATGCGTAAAAAAGTTTTTCGCAACTGCTGTCTCGAACCTTCTACTTGTCAACTTACACCCGTTATTTCTAGTCCTATTATATTGAGATATTTCGAAAAAGCTATCTCTATCTACGTTATCAAACCCATTCATAATTTTGAAAACCTGGATTAGATCACCCCTTAACCTCCTAGTCTCGAGTGTAGTCAATTTTAACTCTTTAAGCCTATCCTCGTACGACTTTAACCTAAGAGACGGAATCATCTTAGTTGCTCGTCTTTGAACTCTTTCGATTTTGTCTATATCTTTGCGCATATGCGGATTCCAAAATTGGACCGCGTACTCCAAATGGGGTCTAACTAATGATTTATAAAGAGGAACTATAATATCGCGCGATTTGTACTAAAAATTTCGAGCTATAAAACCTAACACTTTGTTCGCCTTATTGACCGCCGCTGTACTTTGTTTCGCTACTTTTAAATCACCAGTGACTATAACTCCTAAATCTTTTTCCTGCTCTACGCTTGTTAAATCTTTCCCTGACATACTATACGCAAAATTACCGTTACGCGAACCTATATGCATAATTTTGCACTTATCCACGTTAAATCTCATTTGCCATGTGACTGACCAATCAACGATTTTATTCAGATCTTCCTGAATTTTACCTCTATCTTCGTCATTAATCGCCCTACCACCCAGCTTCGTGTCATCCGCAAACTTTGAAACTGTACTGACTAGGCCGACATCTAAATCGTTAATATATATAAGAAAAAGCAAGGGTCCCAATACAGAACCCTGAGGAACGCCACTCGCTACATTAGCCCAACACGACTCCGCTCCATCAACGACCACCCTCTGTTTCCTGCCTCGCAACCATTCTTCTAGCCAATTTATTACTACACCCCTGATTCCATGAGCCTTAGTTTTTTCAATCAGTCTTTTGTGCGGCACGGTGTCAAACGCTTTTTGAAAATCTAAATACACTACATCAACCGCCCGATGTCTATCGTAAATCTCTTTAAGTTTATGAAAGAGGTGAAAATCGCATGGTGCCAAAGGGGCTATATGGTGGATGCAGCAAGATGGTGAATTGCAGATCCTCAATTGCTTCTCGCGTTTGAACACTGGTATGAGGCCGTGCGTTGTCATGGTGAACAATGACTGCGTTTTTGTTGATGCGAACCCTCCTGATCCGTTGATCCGTTTTTTTCAACTTCTTCAGAGTTTCAATATAACGTGCGGAGTTGATTGCTGTCCCTCTTTCTGTAAAGTCTTCGAGAACAATACCACTGATATCCAGAGCTGGGCACTTCCGCAAACCGCAAATTCCGCAATTGCGGAAGTATGTTTTTCGTTTGCGGATTTGCGTTTGCGGCAAAGTCATCGCAAATTAGTGAATTTGCGTTGCGGAACTAAGACCGCAAACGCAAATCTTTCCGCAAATTTCCCAAAAGGGCCAGCCTGACCTCTGACAACTTCGAACGTCTCGTGTTCATGAAGGGGAACATGGACTTATTAAAACTGGATTTGGCTCAGTTACTGGAGGAGGACGACTGAACTTGTTGACAAAGCCAGAGGCGTACACTTGTAGAGGCTAGAGGGGTTGAGTTGTACAGTGAGTTCAAGTTGTGTACAGTCACAGTGTTAACTTAATTTAACTTGTGTAATGTGTGTACAGTTACTACAGTTACAGTAAAGTCTTCTCTAACGTGTCTAAGTCTCAAAATTTATGAAATTCAAATGATTAAATTTATTATTTAATTTATTTACTATTTACTTGCAGGAGGTGTTTTTGTTCAATATAATATATCAATATATGTAGTATTTTTATTTCTTCTACAATAGTGATTTATTGTAATAAATTATTTAGCCTTGTTTTTCATAAAAACAAGGCTAAAACATTAAACATTAAAAAGATATAAAAACTTTTTATGCCTCTTTAATGTTTTGGATACTTTTTATAGTTAAAATTGCGATTGCGGAATTTACGGTTTGCGGAAGTGTTTGCGGAAGTGCCCAGCACTGTAAAAATTGGAAATATGGTTTGCGTTTGCGGATTTGCGTTTGCCACACCAAAAATGGCAAGCAGTTTGCGGATTTGCGGTTGCGGAAGGTAAGGTTTGAGTTTGCGGATTTGCGATTGCGGAAGTGATTTTGAGTTTGCGGTGCCCAGCTCTGCTGATATCCCAAAAAACAGTCATCATCACTTTTCCAGACGATTTTTGAACTTTGGATTTTTTTGGTTGCGGTCAATTTTTGTGCCGATATTCCATGGATTGCCGTTTATTTTTAGGGTTATAATGGTGGACCCATGTCTCGTCTCCTGTCACAATGCTGTACAGAAATTCCTCTTCATTTTCGAAGCGCTGCAGATTTTCTTGGCAAATGCGTAGTCTCTTAATTTTCAACTTGCGAGGCACCCATCTGGTGCAGACCTTTCGGTAACCGAAAATACTGATAATGTATCTTTGGAGATATCGAGCATTGCAGCAATTTCATTTTGTTTAATGTGACGATTTCCACGAATCAGTTCGTTAACATAGTTCCGATGTGACTCGATGGTTGCCGTTACAGGCCTTCCACTTCGCGGTTTGTCTCGCAAATCTTCTTGCTCTGTTCCTCCTTCTTTACACTGTCTCGCCCAACGTCGAACGGTACTCGCAGTCACATCAACACACTGTTTGCCGCACACGGCTTACATTCGCCGATGAATGTCTATAGGAGCAATACTTTCCGCGGTCAAAAATTCAATTACGGAACGTTGCTTGAAGCGAACGTCTTTACTCCTTTCCATTGTAATCGATACTGAACCAACATGTGGAATGAGTGTAGGCTATAACACAAAACTAGTTTTATCTGGTTACCTCTACACAATCTGGAATGGGGCAGGGATATCAAGTTGCGCTAACTTTTGCATTGTCACTATAAAGTATTTGGGAAAGTTTAGCCAAATCGGTGTTTTGTCGAAAAATGGAAGCAAAACAATCTACAGGGTGTCCCGTAAGTCTGGACCCATAGGGAAAAATAATAAAATTACAAAATAGTCCAAAAATTTATTACATAATCTGTTCAAAGTGTCCGCCGTTGTGTCGCACACATAGTTGAAGACGCAATCTCCACTGCGACAGCACTTTCTGAATCACAGTCGCAGAAATTTCTTGACACGCCTCCACAATGCGTGCTTTAAGGTGGAAAATGTTCTGAAGTTTGACCTCGTACACTTTGGCTTTCAAGTGGCCCCACAAATAAAAATCATAATAAAAAATAATAAAAAAATAATAATAATAAAATAATAATAATAACATAATAAAAAAATATATTATAAATCCCTATGGGTCCAGACTTACGGGACACCCTGTATACGCTTGGTCAAGGTTTTTTTTTTTAACGTGCAGTTTTACACAAAATGTGCAGTTCTAAAAAAATTGTGCAGTTCTGTAGGCAAATGTGTGCAGTTCAAAGATGCATTTTGTATGCTTTACTAAATCACAAATAGAGCAGTTATCATAAATTAAAGTTAAATCAGTTCTTTCCACTTGATATGTAGAATATTATTCCAGCAATAATATATCATAGAGTTGCCGCCGTGCATATGAAAAGAATCTCACAAATATATTGCCACCTGCTATAAAGTTTAATTTAAGGTATGTTGGCTCATAAAGTATTTATAAATTAAAGCATAAAAGTTTAAAATTTATGTTCACAAATTTTTTTATTGAAAACACAATTATGCAAATGAGTAGGATACTGGATAGTGCAGAATAAGTTATTTTTCATCTATCTGTGGCCTATAAAATGCGCAGTTCTAAAAATTCCTTTACAACAAGCCCTGGCTTGGTCTAAGGGTCTAAAACCAAACAGCTTTGATTCTCTTAAAATTTTACACAAATGTTGGAATGACTTCGCAGCTCACCCATATAAAATAATTATTAATTATTCAAATTAGTTTTGAAGGTATTAGACATTTTTCCGTGTTTATCCATCCATACATATAATTTAACTTAACCTTAATTAATACATCTTTAATTATTAGCAATATCAACTATACGCCTTAAATTTATTTTTATTACGCTTCATTATACAAGTGTTGGGAAAAGTTTTAACTGAATTGATTTTGTTTTTGAAAAATGGGAAAAAGTCACCAAGGCTTGGTTTTTTTTCAAAGGGTCTAAAACCAAACTCTTTTGTTTCTTTTCAAATTCTGTACAGATGTTGGAATGATTTCGTAGTTTCTATATGTATGTATAAAGTATTTAATCATTACAATATTCAAATTAATTTAGGTGTGAGACATTTTCCCATGTTTATCTAACCATATGTAATTTAATCTTACCTCAAATAATATTTCCTTAGTTATTAGGGATCATATGTAGAATTCGGACCCCAGGTAACCCTAATGGAGAATACAGACCCCAACTTTCCCCTAATGTAGAATCCAGACCCCAACTTTCCCCTAATGTAGAATCCAGACCCCAACTTTCCCCTAATGTATAGATTATAGAAGCCAGACCCCAAACGAATCGTATAAGGACATCAATAAACAATTTAAAGGTTCATAGAAAATTTTATTATTATTATCACAAATAAAAACCATTAAAATCACACAATTGTAAAATCTTATATCAAATGTAGAATTAGGACCCCAGCCTTCTTTAGTTAGCTTTATAAGGCTAACTAACGAAAATATCAACCTAACCTAACCAATCGTTAGGTTAACTGTACGCCCTTGACGATTGGTTAGGTTAGGTCATGATATTTTCGTTAGTTAGCCTTATAAAGCTAACTAAAGAAGGCTGGGGTCCGAATTCTACATTTGATCCAATCGTATTAAGTGAAAGTTTAATTAAAAGGATATTGTGAAAAAATGGTATCACAAAATTGGAAAAACGTATTGTTTATGTGTCTTTCATGCCACATAAATTCGTCTAAGTATGAATTTAAGTGTGATCTCCTACATCCATGCATTGATTTAAAACTGACTCGAATAGTTAAAGCGTAGCTTAAACATGGCCTCGGATGTTAAGGCAAATGTAGAAACTCAAATAGTTAAAGAGTAGCTTAAAGTTAAACAAGCCAAATGGAGAATACAGACCCCAACCTTCCGCTAATGTAGAATTCGGACCCCAACCTTGGTAGGGGTCTGAATTCTACATATGATTCGTTATTAGTGATATCAAAGAAGAAAATTAAATTCCCTTCATTACTCTTCATTATAAAGTGTTTGGAAAAGTTTTAGCAGAATCGATTTTTATTTATATATTTATTTATTTTTATTTATTTATTTTTTTTTTAAAGGGAAAAACACCAAATCAAGCACTGTTTATTCTCTTCAAAATTTTCACTGATGTTGGAATAACTGGAGTTCGTCCATGAAAATTATTCAATAAATTTTCAAATTAGTTTAGAAGGTTCCATTGCTGGCTCCCTTCACCTTTAATGAATTTATCATTAAGAACTCTTTTGAATGTGTTAACCAAATCAAGATAATTTCTCATGTGCAACAATACTGTATGTGTAGCTTTGATATAATGTATTTATTCACGAATGTTCCTTTGAGAGAAACTATAGATTTGTGTATCAGAAAATTATTTCCTGAGAGTAATCAGTTGTGTAATGACTTTAACATGAAGTAATGTAGACAGCTGTTAAATTTAGCTACTAATGATAATTTTTCATATTTAATAATGAATTGTATCTTCAATACAGGGTGTCCCAAAAAAAACTATATACTCTTTATAGCATCATATATTTTATAATTTAAAAAAAAACCAAACAATATATTGTTATAGCAATTGCCAATGAAAGGTAAATTAGTAATCTAAGTGATCAAAATGTTATAGCGAGTTGTTTGCATATAAAATTTAATTAACTACGCCAAGTGCTCAAAATGTTCTCCGGCGGCATGAATGCACTTTTGAATGCGTCGACTAAGCCTGGCCTTGTTTTATCAAAGGCCTTGTAATGGCGAAGCCTATGGACCGAACGTAGTCTAGTCACTCACTAGCTTGCTTCGGACTTAGCCTACGCACTCATTCCACGATACAAACTCTACAGCATTCAACTTTATTCAGTTCAGCAAAAGAACCCATGTTGCGTAAACGTTTGACACTGGAGCAACGAAGAAGTGTTCTCGACATGCTGCGGACAGAAATTATACCTGCAGTTCGGAAGTTGTTTGGAAACGACGACTTTTACTTTCAACAAGATGGAGCTCCCCCTCATTATCATTGTGATGTCAGAAGGTACCTCGATGAAACGTTGCCTAACCGTTGGATAGGACGAAGAGGAAGCGTTGAGTATCTCCACGTTCACCGGACTTGACTCCACTTGATTTTTACTTGTGGGGCTACCTGAAGGATGCAGTTTATGGTACAAGACCCGCAACACTCGAACACCTTAAGGATGCAATTAGGGAAAAGTGCGGGACCATCACAGCATCCACATTAGTCCATGTCTGCGAATCAGTTAGTCGACGCATTCAAAAGCGCATTCATGCCGCCGGAGAACATTTTGAGCACTTGGCGTAGTTAATTAAATTTTATATGCAAACAACTCGCTATAACATTTTGATCACTTAGATTACTAATTTATCTTTCACTGGCAATTGCTATAACAATATATTGTTTGGTTTTTTTTTAAATTATAAAATATATGATGCTATAAAGAGTATATAGTTTTTTTGGGGACACCCTGTATGAGGGTTTGAGTAGGTGTTCAGTTCTTTCACCAGCATTAGCTAACTTGTTTCTGTGTTATTATAAAAAGGTATGGCTTGAAGAGTGTCCTAGTGAATTTAAATTATTTTACTATAGAGGATGTGTAGATGATTCATTATTATTGTTTAGAGATGAGCGTAGTGCAAATACGTTTTATTAGCTATTTAAATACTAAACAGGTTAGTATTCAATTTACATTCGAGATGGAGACGAACGATCCTTCGCCGCTTCTGGACGTAGTTCTAATAAGGGTGTTTCGTCTTTTACCTACTTTTAAGGTCTTACAATTAATACATTAATTTATAGAGCCTTTAATTTATGATATAGTCTTTTTTTATGCAGGAAGGAGGGGCCAAGGGCAAATGCCCGCAAAAGCGCCCCTCCCATAGAAGAAGGAGAGAGCCAAAATCAAGGTCCGGGGTTTTCGAGATGCCTAGACTCTCTGCGTTTGAAAGATGGGCGGTCATAGACAGGAGGAAGGATGGATTGAGGAAGATTGTTCCAGAGTTGACAGGATGAGTGGATGAAAGACTGAAAATACCGATTAACCCTTGCATTAGATAGTTGGACAGAAAAGGAATGAAAAAGTGTAGAAAGTCTGGTACTGCGTGCTCTCCTTAAATGAGGAGGCATGCAATTAGAGAGTTCAGAAGAGTAATGTCCGTTATATTAGCGATAGTAAAGAGAGGGTGAGGCAACATTGCGGCGAAGAGAGAGAGAGTGAAGACAATCAGTAAGAGGCGAGGAATTGATGAGACGAAAAGCCTTTGATTCTACCCGGTCAAGTACGGCTGTGTGGGTTGAACCACCCTACACATGAGAAGCATACTCCATTACTCCATACAGGTGCGAACAAGACCCCTGTACAGAGACAGCAACTGAGTGGGGGTGAAGAAACTACGGAGGCGGTACAGCACACCTAACCTCTTAGAAGCTGTTTTAGAAAGAGAGTATATGTGATCTTTCCAGGACAGATCACGAGAAAAGGAAATGCCAAGAATGTGAAGAAAAGAGGAAGGATTCAGTTGTATGTTGTTCAAGGTAAGGGGATAGTTGTGTAGAAGATTGTGACGAGTAGACAGATGGAAGAACTGAGTTTTTGAGGCATTGAAAGGCACAATCAGATATAGCAGAAAAATTAGAGGTCAGGTGTCCCATAGCTGTCCTACGCGAATCATGAAGCGACTGCTGTGAGGGACGCTTTGGGAACCGGGTGGAGAAGTGAAGAGTGGAATCATCGCATAGGAGTGAATAGGACAGGAAATGCGAATTAAAAGATCATTAATAAATAAAAGCAAAAGAGTGGGTGACAAAAAAAAACCCTGAGGAACACCAGTTAATAGCTTTAGGAGGAGAACAGTGGCCATCTACGTACAACTGCAGCTATAGATCGGCCAGAAAGGAAATTAGAGATGAAGGCACAGATAGAAGAATAGAAACCGAAGGAGGGCAGTTTCGAAATTAAAGATTTATGCCAGACTATATCAAAAGCTTTTGATATGTCTAGCGCAATAGCAAAAGTTCCACCGAAATCCCGAAAGGAGGATGACCAAGAGTCAGAGAGATATGCAAGAAGATTCGCCAGTAGAGCCTCCCTTACGGAATCCATACTGACGATCTGAAAGAAGATTGTGAGAAAAAGGGTGTTTAAAAATCTTCCTATTAAGGATAGATTCAAAAACTTTGGAAAGGCAAGAAATCAAAGCAATTGGACGATAGTTGGAGGGTTGAGAGCGGTCACCCTTCTTTGGGACAGGCTGAATGAAAACGAACTTCCAGCAGGAAGGAAAAGTACCAGATAAAAGACAAAGACGAAAGAGTTTGACTAGGTAGGGTGTCAGCACAGAAGCACAGTTCTTAAGAACAACAGAGGAACACCATCACGACCATACGCCTTCCTAGAGTTGAGCCCAGATAGGGCAGAATAAAACTTCTTTAGAAGAGATTCTAATTTTACACATAATAAAGTCAGAGGGGTAGGAGATGGAGGAACAGCACCGGAATCGTCCAGGGTTGAATTGTAAACGAAAGTTTGAGCGAAGAGTTCAGCTTTGTCAGGAGAAGAGACGGCAACTGTGCCGTCGAATGGAAAAGAGGAGGGAAAGAAGAGGAAACAAAGTTGTTGAAGATGTTCTTAGCTAGATGCCAGAAAGAGCGAGAAGAATTAGAATTGATCGGATACATTTTCACATTTTTATCGGATGAAGGAATTTCTGGCGAGTCGAAGAACAGATTTTGCACGATTCCGGACAGAAATATAAGCTGAGTGAGAGTCAGGAGTTGGATGACGATGGTACCTTCTGAAAGTCTCCTCTCTGTTGCGGATGAAAAGAGGAGGGAAAGAATTGGAAGCAAAGTTGTTGAAGATGTTCTTAGCTAGATGCCAGAAAGAAAGAGCGAGAAGAATTAGAATTGATTGGATACATTTTCACATTTTTGTCGGATGAAGGAATTTCTGGCGAGTCGAAGAACAGATTTTGCACGATTCCGGACAGAAACATAAGCTGAGTGAGAGTCAGGAGTTGGATGACGATGGTACCTTCTGAAAGTCTCCTCTCTGTTGCGGATGAAAAGAGGAGGGAAAGAATTGGAAGCAAAGTTGTTGAAGATGTTCTTAGCTAGATGCCAGAAAGAAAGAGCGAGAAGAATTAGAATTGATTGGATACATTTTCACATTTTTGTCGGATGAAGGAATTTCTGGCGAGTCGAAGAACAGATTTTGCACGATTCCGGACAGAAACATAAGCTGAGTGAGAGTCAGGAGTTGGATGGCGATGGTACCTTCTGAAAGTCTCCTCTCTGTTGCGGATAGCATTATAACAAGTAAAGTTAAACCAAGGTTGTCTTTGCATTAATAGTAGGAATAGAATATGGAGTGTACGCCTCCATGCCAGAGAGACACCTCCATGATGCACTCTGCACACTCGGAAGGGCCCCGGCCACAGAAACAGTAATCATTCCATGGGAAATCACAGAAGTACTGCTTAAGTGCCTCCCAATCAGCGGCGCCGAAGTGCCAGAGGCGCCTCCTCTTGAGAGGATCCAAAGGCCGAATTGGAGCAATAAGACAGGAAACAGAGTATAAGATTGTGATCGGAGGAGCCCAAAGGAGAGAAAAGTTTGACAGAGTAAGAAGAAGGATGAGAGGTAAGAAATAACTCCAGAATGTTGGGCCAATCTCCAAGGCGATCAGGGATACGAGTAGGATGCTGTACAATCTGCTCTAGGTCGTTTAGGATAGAAAAGTTGTAAGCTAGTTCAATAGGGACATCAGTGTTGAAAAAAGTGGTTAGAAATAACCGCATATATTTCCAAATATAAACCAAATAAATAAAAATAAAAACCCTCGTTTCTAACCAACTAGTGAAGTTGGGTTTCCCTAATTAACCAAAAGAAGGAAAAAAAAAGTTTCTGGGACAAAGAAAAACGGAGCTTTGCCCAGTCTTGAAAATTTTTGACCGCATGAAGCGGGCCCCCTTTTTCTCAAAAAAATTAAAATGCTCGTGGTTACCCAAACCGGGAAACTGAGTCAACCTTCAAATCTAACAACCTTTAATTAAATCGTATCCTTAATTAATAACCACTGCAATTAATCAAAACCCATGTTTAACTAAATAGAGGCCTATCAGAACTAGGTGCAAGTAAGTTAAAGAAAATAACTAAGGTAAGAGAAAAACTAGGTACCTAGACGAAACTCGAACCGGGCTACAACGGCCCTAACTCAATAATTAAATGGCTGTTATAGCCCCTATTAAAACTAAAGGCAATATAGCCCTAACTTAACTTAAATAAAAACCTTCTAAACCTTAAACTTTTAAAACCAAAAACTTAAGGGCAATCCAGCCCTAGCCTAACTTAACCTGCAAAACCTAGGTCTGGGAAATAGCCCCTACAAATAAATAACCTAGCAGTGTGTTAAACGATAACCTAAAACAACAACGAAATTTAAAAACCTGGAAACTAAATGAAACTTATGAATCAGTTAGAAACTGAAAGGGTAACGTTCAACTGGCAACTTCATTTTTGGTAAGTCTAAATTAATTTTGATGAATTTAGCTTCACCATAGTTAGTAATCTGGCTGCTGACCAAATTTAACCTGAAAACCACTGCAACCTACAGTGAAAAAGTCTGTAGCTGTGTTGACAGTGTCTAAATAGGCCATTATTATTTCTATAATTACCGAGTCTATTTAAAGTAAACTTAACCTTAATACTACAGCTAAATCAAAATGATCTCTCTCAAGCTAAATAATAAATTTTTCAATATGGCGCCCCCGGGTGGGAAGTCGAGAAGTTAGTTACCCTTTTTTTGTTTTAATTCTGATACAATAGTTTTAAATCCAGTGAATTAAATTTTTTACACAACCTAAACAAACCTAGCCTAACCTGGCTAAACCTAAAAAAACAAACCTAGCCTAACCTGGCTGAACCTAAAAAAAACAAACCTAGCCTAACCTGGCTGAACCTAAAAAACAAACCTAGCGTAACCTGGCGAACCTAAAAAACAAACCTACCCTACCCTACCAACCCTACCTAACCTACCAAACCAACCTAACCTAACCTACCCTACCAAACGTACATAACCTACCCTACTTAACCTAAAATACCTAACCTACCTACCCATAATAAACCTAAAAATGGCTAATCAAACTGAAGCCACTCGTGGAAAAAGTATGGAGACCTGGTTGGGAAGTGATGTGGAAGCACTTGAAACTAGTAAACTGGTAAAAAGGAGGGGAGCAATCAGAACCTCAGCTACTAAACTTTTAGCTACAATCAAAGAGAGATGGGATGATTGGACTGAGGAACAAAAAAATTCACATGCTCGGCTTTGTCCTCACAACTGGACAAGTTACAAAATTTAGACGAGGAAATCCTTAGAATTATGTTTGTTCCGAAGGCTTCTCAGAGGATAAACAAGAAGAACTAGATGAAAAAATAGTTATTACCACTTTGAAATAGATCAAATGATACAAGCATTAACAACTAAAAAGAAAATATGCCGAAGCCAAACCTAAACTAAGAATAAGTACTAAAATTCCTGAGCTTCAAATATTACCATTTGATGGAAATCCCTCTAAATTTCAAAACTTTAAGACCTCATTCAGAAACATTTATGATAACATAGGTCTTTCCGAAGAAGAGAAATTTGCCTACCTAAAACAACATTTGAGTGGAAACCCTGCCATTCAAATCAACTGCATGCAAGAAAGTAAAACCTCTTATGAAGAAGCATGGCAGCAGTTGGAGGGCTGTTATGCAACACCAGGCCAAATTAAATTCTCCATAATAAAATCCTTTTAACTAAATCCATAATCCAAAATTTTAAATCACTTCATGACTTTCAAGCAGATATGCACTCTACCATAAATTTAATGCAAACTCAAAAATTAGAATTAGAAGATATACTCTTGTATGTATATTATAATAAACTAACTCAAGAAACTCAGGAATTTTTAAGAACTTGTGGGTTTAAACTCTATGACCCCTTTAATAATTTTAAAGAAGCAATTGCTGAAGCTACCAAAACCTTAGCTAATGTTAATTTTGATCTGGAACAAAGTGAGTTGACTACCTTGATACCTAAACAAAAAAGAAACTTCTCTCCAGAACCAGCCAGAAAACCATGGTATTCTGGCCAAACTACAGCTGCTCTGGCGGTTTCTACCCAAAAACAATCCTCAAGAAGAGCTCAATATACTGACCAGAGAGAACCTTACTGCAAATTGTGTAAGAAAAACTCTCACAAAATCTCAAAATGTGATTCTTTCCCTGAAAGTTGGGATAAACTGAAAAAACTTGCTAAATTAAATTATTGTACTAAATGTACCTCATCTAAACACCAAGCCAAAGAATGCCCCATTTCTTTACAACCCTGTTCATTTTGTAGGTTTTCTAACCATTTATCCTTCCTTTGTACCAAACAAAAAGGAAAACCAGAGGGAGATAAGAAAACCAAAACCAGTACGGAAGTAGCTACCCAAAAAGAAAACTCCAAACAAGGGAAACAAGTTACTAACTTATTAAGTTTAAAAAACACTGATCAAGAAGTAGCATTAATCCCTTCCATGCAAATGAGAATAAGAAACTCAGAAAAATCAATTAAATGCAGAGCACTTTTGGATAATTGTAGTCAAGCCAGCTACATTACCAAGGAACTCGTGAAAAAATTAAATCTTCCAACTAAACACTACGAGGAATCCATAACCATAACAGGATTTATAGCCGACAAGAAACAACCAAATTATGAAGTAGCTATAATTAAATTGGAGGATTCTAGAAACCCTGGAAACTACCAAGAAATAGAAGCTATCATAATTGATGATATTAATATTAAATATGAAGTTCCAGGATTACTGAAACTTCAAACTTATTTAAAATCATTAAATTATCAGCTTGCAGATCACTTTGAAGCTGATGAAGTGGCTGACTTCATGTTAATTTTTGGGGCTGCAACCCACAAACTTTTTGCCCTCAGCAGTCATCAGATTCATACGGCCTCTTGTTATAAATCTCCCTATGGAATACTTTTATTGGGTTTCCCTTCAGATTACTACCCTGAAAAAGAAAACGAACCAATAAGAGATCAGATCAGCTTCTGTATTACCAACCCGCTACCTACTAGTACAACTTCTAATGAAGATCTAAAAAAAATTGAACACCAGATTGCACAATTTAGCAAACTAGAAAACTTGGGTATTTCTGGGGATGAACCACTTTCAAACAAAGAAAAAGATCTGATTGCAAACTTTGAAAAGGAAGTTAAAATAGAAGATGAAAGATTGTCTGTTAAGGTACCATGGAATGACCAAAAAGATAAAATTTCACCAAACTTTAACTATGCTATTAGCAGGTTAAAGTCCACTTGCAAAAAATTAAAAAAAGATAACTTAATGCAACCTTATTCAGACATCCTTGAACAACAATTCCAGGAAGGAATAATAGAAGAAGTACCTCTAACAGAACACTTAAGACAAGCAGGAAATTTTTTACCTCATTTCCCGTAGTTCGCCCTGGGGTACAAACAACTAAAGTTAGGATTGTAGTAGATCCCTCGGGTAAAAGCAAACCAGAAGAAATAACCGTAAATGATGCTACTGAGGACTGCCCTTCACTCCTACCTCACTTAGCAAAATTGTGCATTAAATTAAGGCATGGTAAATATTTGATGATTGGGGACATTCAAAAAGCATATTTACAACTTAAATATCAAACAGAATTTGACTGCAATGCCCACAAAATTCTGTGGGTAAAGAATACCCAATTGGCTCCAAATGACAACAACCTGAGCTGCTATAAATATAGAAGAGTTACCTTTGGCAACAAAAGCAGTCCATTTTTACTACAACAATCTCTACAACACATATTTAATGAACAACAAAACCAAGTGGCAGACTACCTAGCTAACCGCTTTTACATGGACAATGCTTTAATTAATGCCAACAATCTCTCAGAACTCAAAGACCTATACAATTATAGTGTAAACACTTTAATTGAATATAATTTGAAGCTATATGAATGGGCCTCTAATCACTCAGAACTTCAAGGACTATTTGAAAAACATGACATAGCCTCTTCCGAAGATAAAGAAAATGTAAAACTATTAGGATATGGTTGGAACACAAGTGCTGATACACTCCATCTAAAAACGGTAAACTTGAACTCAGAAGCCAAAACTAAAAGAGAAATACTAAGTTCTGTGCAATCATTGTTTGATCCAATTGGATTTGTTGCACCCTTAGTGTTTAAATTAAAACTCTTCATGCAGAAAGTAACAGCTACCAAAAAAAATTGGGATGAATATCTAGAACTGGAAATGCTGCGTGAATGGAAAAAACTTTGTAAAGAAATAAACAAAGTGGAATTTCTGAATTTTCCTAGACAAGCTTTTGAAAATCCCAAACCTCTCATGGAAAATCTTCAACTCCACATCTTTTGTGATGCCAGCCAAGAAGGTTATGCAGTAAGTTGCTATCTAGTTGGAAATGGAAAATCCGAACTAATTTACGCTAAATCAAGAGTCAATCCCAAATCAAAAAATTGGACCATTTGTAACTTGGAATTAATGGCAATCTGCCTAGGAACCAAAGTCCTAGAATACCTTAAAGAAACCTACCTAGAAGAAAACTCAGAAAACCAAAAGTTCTTCAAAACAATAATTTGGACAGACTCACAAGTGGCTTTAAATTGGACTGCTCAAAAATCTCTAAAAATGAAATCAATCTTTGTAAAAAACAGAGTGAAAGACATTCAGGAAGCAACAAGAAACTTAAACCATCACCTGGAATTCAGACATGTAGCAGGAGAAGACAACCCAGCAGACCTACTCACCAGACCAATATCTTTCAAGAAATTTCAAAAACTTCTTCACTTTTACCAACATGGTCCCACATTTTTGAGAAATGAGATGGAATGGCCCACCAACTTAATTTTTAACCCCCACCAAGAAACCTTACAGACAACAATAAATGTGTGTCAAACAACTTGTAAAGAAATAAATGAAAAAACTCCCTTGTTAAATATGGAAAGATTCTCTAACAGGAAAAAACTGGTCAGAATCACTGCCTATGTTCTACGGTTCATAGAAAACTTAAAGTACTTCCGCACTCACAAATATAACCCGAAATGTAACCTGACAATGGAAGAACAAATTGCTGTCTTGGAGAAAAATCATACAGCTTACAAAACTAAGGCCACAAATTACTGGCTAAAATTAGTCCAGCAACAACATTTCTCAAAAGAAAAAGAAATAATCCACAAACTAAATAAAGGAGCAAAAGTTGAGGACCTAACAAAGCTGCAAAAGAATCTAAAACTCTTCATTGACAAAGAAGGGTTAGTCAGAACAATGGGGAGATATAAATATGCAACTAACCTTAACTATTCTGCTAGGTATCCTGTACTACTGCCCGAAAATTCTCATTTAACAACGTTAATTGTAACTGAATGTCATGCAAAAGCCAGTCATGCAACCTTAGCTACCACATGCAATTTCCTCAGACAGGAATTCTGGATCCCCAAAATAAGGCAAGTAGTTAAAAAGGTTCTGAAACAATGTCTGTTTTGCCAAAAATACTTTGCCATGGCTTATGAAGTGCCTACTACTGGACCCTTAGTAACGGAACGTTTAAGCTATGAAAAACCCTTTGAAAAAACTGCCCTTGACTATGTTGGTCCAATTTCTGTCCAGGATGAGAATAACCAATTCATGAAAGTCTACTTATTATTGTTCACTTGCTGCGCCACCAGATTCACTAGCCTTCACATCTGCACTGACCTTTCTGCTAAAACCTTTTTAAGAGAACTCTACCATTTGTCCTTAAACTACTCCCTTCCAAAGGTTTTGATTTCAGACAATCAATCCACCTTCAAAAGATCTGAAGATTACCTTAAACATTGGTTCCAAAATGTTCTTGTGTCTCAGTACCTCTCTGATCATGGTATCCAGTGGAAATTTACAGCAGCCTATTCACCCAGAACCTTAGGAATAGCTGAAAGAATGGTGGGTTTAGTCAAAAGAGCCCTCTATACCTCCCTAAAAGGAAGAAAAATCCCGTTAACTGAACTAAAAACAATTGTTCTTGAAATAATGAACACAATTAATTCAAGACCACTCACTTATGTTAATTCAAATGAAGATCCTTCCTCTGATCTACTAACTCCTTTCAAGTTGCTTTTTGGGTATGACAATACCAAATTCAACTTTTTAACCACTAATGATACCCAAGAAGCAGTTAATGAAGACGATCAGGTGGATGCTGATTATATGACAACAACAGAGGACAAAGAAAGAAAGAAAATACTGGATTACTTTCATAAGGGAGCTAAACAATCTCAAGAAATCAAAAAAGATGGCGATACGAATATTTGAGTAGTTTGAGGGAAAAAGAATACCAACAACACAAACAACCAGTAAGTAAAGAACCTAAAGTAGGAGAACTATGTCTCTTAGATGAAAATTCTATGAATCCCAAATACTTCTGGAAGATTGCTGTAATTGAAACATTACACCCAGATGAAGATGGCATAATCAGGCACGTAACTGTAAAAACACCCAATGGTCATCTCTCCAGAAGACACATATATCGGTTATACCCACTGGAAATAACTGATAAGCCAAATATTGACCTGGAAGAACTGGAAAATTCTTCCACGGAATCAGGAACTGTAGATTCTCCTGACACTACTACTGCCGCTACTCAACCCCGACCACAAAGACAAGCTGCAGTTAGATTTCGGGAAGAACTGCAAAGGAAAATACAGAGTGGATCTTTGTGAAGACCACAAATAGAAAATTGTAAATAATTGTAAATAGCTATAACTTAGGACCAACGTTCTACAGAAAAGACGCTTTCATCTTCATATTTCACCTAAAAGGAACTTTTCTGAAGAGCATGTCATTTTCATTCAAAAAATAAATAAAATAAAATTTCCCAAGAATACAATTCTGGGTAAATTTTTCCCCTTGGGGGGAATGTTGAAAAAAGTGGTTAGAAATAACCGCATATATTTCCAAAGAAAATATAAACAAAATAAATAAAAATAAAAACCCTCGTTTCTAACCAACTAGTGAAGTTGGGTTTCCCTAATTAACAAAAAGAAGGAAAAAAAAAGTTTCTGGGACAAAGACAAACGGAGCTTTGGCCAGTCTTGAAAATTTTTGACCGCATGAAGCGGGCCCCTTTTTTCTCAAAAAAATTAAAATGCTCGTGGTTACCCAAACCGGGAAACTGAGTCAACCTTCAAATCTAACAACCTTTAATTAAATCGTATCCTTAATTAATAACCACTGCAATTAATCAAAACCCATGTTTAACTAAATAGAGGCCTATCAGAACTAGGTGCAAGTAAGTTAAAGAAAATAACTAAGGTAAGAGAAAAACTAGGTACCTAGACGAAACTCGAACCGGGCTACAACGGCCCTAACTCAATAATTAAATGGCTGTTATAGCCCCTATTAAAACCTAAAGGCAATATAGCCCTAACTTAACTTAAATAAAACCTTCTAAACCTTAAACTTTTAAAACCAAAAACTTAAGGGCAATCCAGCCCTAGCCTAACTTAACCTGCAAAACCTAGGTCTGGGAAATAGCCCCTACAAATAAATAACCTAGCAGTGTGTTAAACGATAACCTAAAACAACAACGAAATTTAAAAACCTGGAAACTAAATGAAACTTATGAATCAGTTAGAAACTGAAAGGGTAACGTTCAACTGGCAACTTCATTTTTGGTAAGTCTAAATTAATTTTGATGAATTTAGCTTCACCATAGTTAGTAATCTGGCTGCTGACCAAATTTAACCTGAAAACCACTGCAACCTACAGTGAAAAAGTCTGTAGCTGTGTTGACAGTGTCTAAATAGGCCATTATTATTTCTATAATTACCGAGTCTATTTAAAGTAAACTTAACCTTAATACTACAGCTAAATCAAAATGATCTCTCTCAAGCTAAATAATAAATTTTTCAATAATCAGTGAAATGGGAGGAAAGCCAAAGGTGGTGGTGGTGAACATTGAAATCTCCTAAAATGGAGATTTCAGCAAAGGGAGAGCGGGAAAGAATGTATTCCACTTTGGAAGTGAGGTAGTCAAAGAATTTTGGATAGTCAGTTGAATTATGAGAAAGGTAAACAGCACAGATGTATTTACTTTGAGATTGGCATGTAAGCCGTAGCCAGAGGGTATAGAATTCGGGAGATTCGAGTTCGGGAATACGAGGACAAGTTAGGCCAGTGCGTACATATATGCAACATCCACTTTTGGAATGAAACTGAGTATAGAGAAAGTAAGAGGGTACAGAAAAGGGGTTGCTGTCAGTCGTCCTGGACACCTGAGTTTCAGTGAGGAAAAGGAGATGAGGTTTAGAGGAGGAGAGGTGGTGTTCAACAGATTGAAAATTTGAGAAAAGGCCACGAATGTTGCAGAAGTTTATGAAAAGTGAATCAGACAGAGGTCAAAAACATCTCGAATGGGCAGTAGCAGATCCAGCCCCGCTGCCCGGGTCTGCGTTCCCGGTATCAGCAGGGGTGGGGAGCCAGAAGTGGGAACATTTATGGTCCCCTCCCCAAGGGACTCCGAGAGGCTCTTAAAGTTGATACCATGATCAGGTTTTCTATAATGAAATAGTTTTCCTTAGAAAGTACTTTTGTAATAATAATTATCCAAGTTGTATTTTCGATGAATTATCACTGGTCAACACTCATTTTATTGCCAATCATATTAGAGTGATTTTGGGGTAACTTTGTGGTGCTGATTCCGAATATGACATCGGTTTTGCTAGATTGGCTCTAATTTATGAGATAATTGGTACCCCATTGAAACACGTAAAAATGCAAAAAATTTAATGTTCAGGCGGAGCCTACTTACAAATCGCATTGAAATTGTCTCAAATCATACAAAAGTAAACACATGAAATACATAATGGCATTTTATTCGTTATAATAACAGATAAACACAGTAAGCTGATTCGCATAATTACAATTAATGTATAGTAAATCTCTGTTTGTACGATTCTCTTTTATGTGAGTTATCAGGACAATCACGTTGGAGGTTCCAGCAATAGTCTGCCATCATGTGTCTGTCCCATCTGCCTTGATACCTTTCCTCCATCACCTTGATATCTTGATGAAACCTCTCCCCTTGTTCCTCGCTAAAATCACCAAGATTATCCGGAAATCTGTGTAAGTGGCTATGGAGAAAGTATACCTTTATGCTCATATTAGTACCCAACTTTTCAAAGTTTGTGAGCATGTTTTGCACCAGTTCTTCATAATTGTCTGCTTTGTGGTTACCCAAGAAGTTCTTGACAACTGAGACATAACTGCACCAGGCAGAAGCTTCAACACCATTCATAAATTTTGTGAAATTAGAATCCTTGATAAGTGTACGGATTTGAGGGCCATCAAAGATTCTAGCTTTTAGTTTTTCCATACTTAGTCCAGGGAACGATCTACAAATGTATTTGAAGCAGACTTTGACAGACTGAGGTCCCGTATCAGATCATTGAGTTCGTCTTGGGAGAACTGCTGAGGTGTTGAAATGCTTCCTTCATAGTCACTTCCACTACTACCACCTAAGTCCTGAATTTCTTCAAATTCTGACAACGGAAGGTCGGGCAGTGTGGTAAACACTGGTATGGGAACGTCTTCGCTGTGTGACACAGGTCGCCTTGCTGATTCCAAATTGGGATAATCCCACTTGAGTTTCTTGTATCGATTTTAACCTTTCACATTAACCACACTGTCAACTGACTACTGGTTGGGTGGCCGATGACTTATATACGGATGGGGAATATTCTAGAATGATCGCGGAGTAAACACTAAGAATATTCGCGTGTCTCACCATCTAGAATGTTCCGGTAGTTTCCCATATGCACGCGTTATGGTTACGTTTCCTATTAATTGAGGGTATTCATTATCTCAAGAACTAGAGCCAAATCGGAAAAACTACTTTCATTTTGGAATTCAGCAACCCCAAAATACCCTAAATTCGTACGAATTTCTTTGGCAACGAAACAAAAAAAATTTTTGTTGAGCTGTGTTATTAAAGAAATTTTTGGACAAACAATTTATTCCTGCACAAAAACCAGTAACAGTGTCTAACTCAAATAATGTACTTGAGTTTTCCATATTTGCGATAGCTGCTAAGTATCATACATTGGTAGCACACAGCTCCAATTCACCCTCCGTGTGGGTCAACATAGCGGGTATCAACAAGAACTGGTCTGCTCCTGTCCAGTCCTTCTCATTCAGCTCTTAGACTGCATTCAGAAACAACTAAGAAGCAATAATTTTAAGATAAACCAAACCCATAAAATTTTGAACTTGCGAGTGATGGAGTCTCTCTGTATTAATAAAATGAAACCCTCGTTAATAATTATGGTAATGCTATTAAGGTGGGAATGTTTCAGTTTAAGTAAGTTTTACTTATTTTGATTTTTATGGGAGCTTTGAAATTAAGTTTTATTCTTTTTAGTTTTTATGGAAGGTTTTAAGTTGTGTTGTATATTAATATCAAATATTTTTTGTAATTTTATACACATGTTGCGGATGGGACTGTGGTGGTGACTCGGTATGTTACTTCGCTGCCCCTACAGCCGAAGTATATACCGCTTACTAACAAGTTCTTGATGGCCGTGTGATTTGACTGCAGATGCTAAGCTCATGCCCTCGTATTAAGCGTCCATGTTTCCTCGACGAGTTGAGAGAAAGAATCGCTTGGCGTTCGTGAAAAGGATAAAAATGAGGCGTTATCTTAATCACCATTTTGTTTCACCGGATAATGCACTTCATACAAAAATGGATTAACAGGGCAGAATTATAATGAAATTTGAATTGGTCCACTACACTTGTTTTAGAGGAGTTTTTACGAAAAAGCTTTCTTTTAGAGCATTCAGTGTCCGACTACCTTTGGGCATGCCCGGCACTCCCTTACCTGGGTGTCAACTCCACTAGTGCAACGTTTACAAGAGATTATTAAAGTTGTAAAATTTTAGTCCAATAACGATGTTGGCAAATAAATTATAAATTTTGGTTGCATGATTAACTCTTATGTGACTGATCTTAGTTGAAGGAAACATTCAAAATTTAGGCGTCGTTCTTTTATCTTTATAGATTTGGCAACATTGGAGAGAGTCGTTAGGCCTTATCAAAAAAAAATTTGCCCAGATATCTATTGTAGGCATCAAGACAAATTTATAAAATATTAAATATTAACAAAATCAATACCTTAATTTATAAACATCGAATAATATCTTTAAATTTTAACAAAATATATTTCTTGTGAAAAACCATTTCTATACATAGTGTTAGACATATTTAGATTAATTATTTAAATGTATTTACGATTATTTTTGTAGCTATTGAAGATGAAGATTGCACTTCCGAAACGTCTAGTCGTTAAATAAATACTGAAAATGTTAGTTTCTGCAATTGTATTGCTGTTCCTTATATATATATATATATATATATATATATATATATGCTGCAAACCCACAAGGAAAAAGAAAAACGATTCCAAGGCTTTTCGTGTATTTAGAGCTACACCTCGTCAGGGAATCCCTGACGTCATTCCCTGACGAGGTGTAGCTGTGTGAATACACGAAAGAACTTGGAATCGTTTTTCTTTTCCTTGTGGGTTTGCAGCATTCATTCATTTCACGTGTTTAATTGTAAAATTCATCCCATATATATATATATAAAATGCAAACCCAGAAATAAAAATGATTCCAAGGCCTTTCGTGTATTTAGAAGTACACCTCGTCATTCCGTCATTCATTCATTTCACGTGTTTAATTGTGAAATTCATATATATATATATATATATATATATATATATATATATATGTGTGTGTGTGTTTTACCAGAATTAGGTAAATCCCAGCAACAATAAGCTATGCCCGAAAGTGACTGATCCGTTCGTGACTTACGTTGTAGGAATAAACACTATAAAGCTCATGCATGGCTAATGGTCTTGTTATTGTAATATACGCAAACTGACAGGAAGAAAAGAATCTAAAAATATTTAACTCTCTTCATACTAACATAATAGTTTACAACTTAATATTTTACATTTAGTATCTACTTATAAAAGACTAGTATCTATTTATAAAAGATAAGTATATTAAGTATTTAACTCAAACGTAAAATAAGCGTGTAATTTTTCTAATGCATATTCAGCAAGCTGAAGATAGTTTGTTTTCTTTAATTTAAGAACTAAACAAATTTTTTTTAATTTATTTTTATTTATTTACAAACATATACAGTTTTCATAGATGAGTATAATTTCATTATTAAATACAGATGCTGTATGCAGTTGTAAACTGCCTTAGCAAGCGTGCACGAGGCTTTACACGCCGAAATCTACTGATTAGATACTGTGTATACCTTCGACCCAAACCGAATTGTGGGCCTACGGCGTATTTTATTTTGAACATCAATAGCCCTTTAACTGGATATCGTTCCCATTCCTCTCACCTTGGGCCTCAGTAATTGGGGTGCCTGTGGCCCTCCAATTACTGACGAACCAATTATTCGGTCAATAAAACTACAGAAAAGAACGCAGCCATGAAAATCTAAAACTTCACAAATCTTGATACGATGAACTCGGATGTGAAGCTCAAGATTTTCATGACTGCGTTCTTTTCTATAGTTTTATTGACCAAATAATTGAACCGACAGTAATTGGGGGGTCGCAGGCCCCTAATTACTGGGGGTTCAATTATTTGGTCAATAAAACTATAGTCATGAAAATCTTAAGCTTCACAAATATTGACACAATGTGAAGCTCAAGATTTTCATTGCTGCGTTCTTTTCTATAGTTTTATCGCAGTGCTGGGGGCCCTCGGGCCCAGTAATAGTGGTGGTGGTGGTGGTGGTGGGTGGGGGGTGGGGGGGGGGGCTGGTCACACATATATTTTCGTTCATTACTCATCACCCCATCCACCATACGAAGTTTGGTCGAAATCGGCTCAGACAAGTAAAAGTTTTTTCTGCGGACAGACAGGCAAACACATTTTTGCTAAATTATAATAATAATGATGCCCGATTAGGTTAATTAAATGGCCGGTTAGGTCAACTGAATGCCCGATTAGATTAATTGAATGCCCGGGTACGTTAATTGAATGCCCAGTTAGGTTAATTGTACACCCTTGACGATTGGTTAGGTTAAGCCATGATATTTTCGTTAAAGCCAACGAAAATATCACGACTTAACCTAACCAATCGTCAAGGGCGTACAGATGACCTAACCTGGCATTCAATGAACCTAACCGGGTATTCAATAATAGCGGAGCGACCCGGCGTTGCCGGGGTGGATGTTGAACGCTATATATATATATATATATATATATATATATATATATGCCCGGTTAGGTAAACTGAATGCCCGGTTAGGTTAATTGAATGCCCAGTTAGGTCAACTGAATGCCCGATTAGGTTAATTAAATGGCTGGTAGGTCAACTGAATGCCCGATTAGATTAATTGAACGCCCGGGTACGTTAATTGAATGCCCGGTTAGGTTAATTGTACACCCTTGACGATTGGTTAGGTTAAGTCATGATATTTTCGTTAAAGCCAACGAAAATATCACGACTTAACCTAACCAATCGTCAAGGGCATACAGATGACCTAACCTGGCATTCAATGAACCTAACCAGGTATTCAATAATTTTACCATAGGTTTCGTAATGATCTTGATGACGTCATTTAATGTTTTAAAATTAATTATTTAATTGCTATTTTCTTACTTACAGCGACAGGCATAATGATATTAGGATACCTAATAGAAATTTTGTAATATTTTAAAGTGGGGAAAATAAATAATTTTCTAAAAATGATCTTCAACTATAAAAGCGCATCTAATCAGATAACTTAATTAACGTATTTCTATGACAACTAAAAAAATAGAATAATAAATCAATATCCTATCAAATTGTTTGTGTATACGTGAAATTATTTGTACAAAAGCCACAGTAATAAAACGCACAAAGGTCACGGTAAATAATTTCGAGTGTGGCTCGTTTAACTTTAAACTCGTGTTTATTTAAATTGCCCGTTTTAATTATGTAAATTTTTGTATTGAATCGATAAAGAAATCTTTTGTGAATCGAAAAATGTTAAAATTATAACAAATATCAAAATATTTTGTATAAAAATCATTAAATTTTAAAAATATCAAAATATTTTGTATAAAAATCATTGAATTTTAAAAATGCATGTTTGTTTTTAGTTTTTTGCAAAAAGTTCATTATGAATTTTAAAAATATATACTTTTTTTAAATTGAATCGATAAATAAATCTTTTGTGAATCGAATGATATTAAATGTTTAGTAAATATTGACTTATTTTGTGCTAAAATTATGATTAAAATAAAAAATTAAAAAATGCGTGTACAGGCATGGGAAGAACTGTACCCCTAAAAGGGGGGGCAGGAATTATGTTAGGGAATTTTTTTTAGCATGGGCACTGCACAATAAAAAGACGCATCGAATGGTGAAAACCGCATTGTTCTACACCAATTGTAGCGACCTGTAGGTGTGCGCAAAAAAACTGTTACATATATATATATATATAAGGCTTCATTTCTGAAATAGTATATTAGACTAGCAAAAGGTCGGCGCTACGCGCCGATTTTGCTAGATCTGCGGTGCTTCGGCTGAATTGTGGGCCTACGGCGTATTTTATTTTGAACATCAGTAGCCCTTTATCTGGATATCATTCCTATTCCTCTCACCTTGGGCCTCAGTAATTGGGGTGCCTGCGGCCTTCCAGTTACTGGCAAACCAATTATTCATTCAATAAAACTACAGAAAAGAATGCAGCCATGAAAATCTAAAGCTTCACAAATCTTAATACAATGAGCTCGGATTTGAAGCCTTCAATAAAACTACAGAAAAGAACGCAGCCATGAAAATCTAAAGCTTCACAAATCTTAATACAATGAGCTCGGATTTGAAGCCTTAGATTTTCATGACTGCGTTCATTTCTATAGTTTTATTGACCAAATAACTGAACCGACAGTAATTGGGGGCCCTGCGGCCCGCCAAATCATAGTTTTCATTGTTTCGAGTGCATCAATAATATTGTTATAGTGTTCCATTAATTGTGATAAGCATGATCTTCCTGACCGGAATCGATGTTGGTTATCATTTTTTTTCTGAGTTTCCCATTACCCCCACCCCCTCCCCCATTACCCCACCCCTCTCCCCCAATACCCCCTCCCCCACCCCTCTCCCCTATTTACCCCCACCCTTCCCCCATTACCCCCAAAGGGGGAAGGGGGCTGGCACCTTGCAAAGGATTTACTTTAATTTTTTTTTGGTTACATATATATATCGCATCTATTTTTCTGAGTTTCCCCATTAACCCCACCCCCTCCCCCATTACCCCACCCCTCCCCCATTTTGTGCCAAAATTATGATTAAAAATGAAGAAATGGGAAGAACTGTACCCCTAAAAGGGGGGGGCAGGATTTATGTTAGGGAATTTTTTTTAGCATGGGCACTGCACAATAAAAAGATGCATCGAATGGTGAAAACCGCATTGTTCTACACCAATTGTAGCGACCTGTAGGTGTGCGCAAAAAACTGTTACATATATATATATATAAGGCTTCATTTCTGAAATAGTACAGGGTGTCTCAAAAGTCACTATCTATTTTGAAAAATAATGGGAATTACAAAAAAATGGTTTAAGACATGAAAAATATATTTATTTCAAAGTAAGTGCCACAAAGAATTAGTGCTATTTATTTATCTGTCTCCACATGGTGACCATCAGTGTCTCTACAGAGCTCAAAGCGATAAGTTGTTTCCCGGAACACACTTTCCAGCATTTGAGGTGTTATTTTCTGAACTGCATCGGTAATACGATTTCGAAGTTCGGCTACATCACTAATTCTTCTACCAGTGTACACCTTAGACTTAATGAAACCCCAGGCGAAAAAATCTAATAGTGTTAAATCGGGTGAACGTGCTGCCCATCATGGTTGTGTTCCTCCACGACCAATCCAGCGACCGGGGAAGCGTCTGTCAAGATAATCATGTACAATTATTGCATAATGGCACGGTGCTCCATCCTGCTGAAAAACTACTGTGTCAAGAATGCCATCTGTAAGAAGTTGAGGTTCGAGGAATTGTTCAAGCATGTCAAGATAAATTTATAAATTACACAAAATTCGAAATAAACCAATTAACTTTTTTTAAATACACAAATTTGCACCAGAAGTGCATATCTTTATGCCAGCATAGCATTTTTAAAAAAAACATCTGTCACCGAAATACTGTAGATAGTGACTTTTGAGACACCCTGTATATTAGATTAGGAGATTTTTATAGATTTTTATAATAGACTTAAAAACTAAAGTGAAATTACAGACTAGGACATACAGTATACTTATATTACAAGCTGAATACAACGAATAATGAAGCCAGTATAAAACTGTAAGGAACTTACAGACAAGGACATGTACTTTTATTAGGCGCTTGGTACAAAAAAAAATGAAATGTGAGCCGTGATGAGAAGTGACAGGAGAGATTTTTCGAAGAAGAATAATGAGAATTTTAGCAAAGAGAAAAAACAAAAAGAGTTCCTTCTCATCTTTATGAAAGATGAGAAAGCATTAATTGTTTTTAATTCATTTCGTTCCATAATTCCAATGTTAAATAAGTGTAAGAATTTCTACTACATTGAAGAGTATAGTTTGCCTTTGAGCTATATTCACTCTCCATATACACCTTGTTTGATGTACAGTATCTCAGGCTCGAATACAGAGAGGGGGGGGGAGCTTAATTCCTCTAGCTTTAACCTGAATGACCTCTCGTATTTTAATAATTAATTTCTAATATTATTGTATAATATTATATAATATTGGGCTGCCAATATTTACATGACACCGGCATAACAAATCCTAAATCTCCCGCTTCCCCCCTTGTATCCGCGCTTGTATCTGATTGTTCATTATATTCTCGATTACAGTAATATGGTCGGAGAAGATTGTTTTGTAACTCTGAACATTAGGGAGCACATCTATATTTCAAATATGTCTTCAAATTTTAATATACGCAGTTGCTTGAAGATTCCTAATGTATGAGCATAATAATCACTTTTGTTTAGTTTTCTAATTCTCTTCTGGGTTATGATTAAAGGGTTGGTGTAATTACGTGCACTCCCATACAGTATGTGATAATATTGTCTGCGAGATGTGGATAAACTAAAAAGAAGTATAGCGTTTTAAATGTGTTTGTCGAAAGGGAATATAATTTTGTTAGTAAAAACGAGAATTTTGATAGTTTATGATCTATATTTTCAATTTGCTGATGAAAGGATGGTTTGTCATCAAGCACAACTACTTATAATTTCCCTTCAGTGACGCGCGATATCAAGTGCAAGTCGACAGTAATATTGAAGTCTGGTACAGTATTATTTTCTTTTTTGTGATTAGTTTTTGCTTTGTTTTTATTTAAGGATAACTTGTTGGCTTTCAGCCAGTCGCATACTCTTGTGATGTCTCTATTTACTATTTCGTTAAGGGACGTGAGATCGCTGTCTGAATATATCGAGGAGGTATCCGCATATTGGAAGCCTTTCCCGTTATGAGAGTTGTGAAAGTCAATTATGTAAATCAGAAATAGAAGGGAACCCAAATGCTTCCTTGTGGAACTCCACGTTTGATTTTTGGTTCGGTGGTAGTGATGATGATATTATGTTTGATGTATTGGCTTCTGTTGTATAGGTATGATTTAAACCAATTCAGAGCAGCGTCATTTGTGTCATAATAAGATAATTATAATTCATAAATATATCGTGGGAGATTGTATCAAAGGCTTTTGATAGGTCCATAAACGAGAGAACAGAAGACTCTTTGTTATTAAGGTTTTTATATAGTACGTCTAATAGGGCTGAAATCGTGTCACTTGTTTTATGGCCCACTATAAAACCAAATTGATACTTTGATATGAGGCTATTTTCCTTGAAATATTTCGAGAGCTGCGTGTACACAAGTTTTTCAAATATTTTTCCTAATGTAGGTAGCATGGATATAGGTCGATAATTCGACAAATTCGTGCTTTGTTCAATACGTCAGGGAAAATACTGTACCATAACGGTGAGGTGAGTTAAATAATATTGATAAAGGGAGAGATAAAGTATCTGAGCAGTATTTAGAGAAAGCGTTTGAAGTAGAATCGACGTGACACGATTTGTTTTAAAGGGTGGAAATAGCCGTTTTGATAAGCACACCGGACAAAAAATTAGTCACCCCTAATAGCACCGATAGTAGGAAGTTCAAGGTCACACAGAGGGCGCTGATGTAGCATTGGTAAGTGACAAGTAGCGGTGACGTAGCACACAGGATCAGATCTGTTTCGTGAGGTGGTGAAGAACAAAGTGTGTGTTGGATATAGTCTGCAAAATGGGTCGTGAGGCAGACGTTACTCAGTGGCAAAAAGGAGCCATCGTGTTTGGCAGAGCCAACGGACACAAAATGTCTGAAGTAGCCCAATTTGTTGGTGTGTCAACGCGTACTGTCCAGCGAGTTTACAAAGAGTGGTGTAGTTCGCAATCAACTGACAATCGACGGCGTAACTGTGGCCGGAAAACAATTCTCGACAATAGGGGCCGCCGCCATGTTTCTCGTCTAGTAACTGCAAATCGTTTCCAAACCAGAGAACAATTGCTCCAAGAAACCAATGAGGTTCTCCAGCGACCAATTTCCGAACGGACATTGCGACGAGAACTGCATGCGATGGACATCTGGAGCAGGGTACCACGGAAGAGGCCGCTGTTAACAGCAAGTCACAAATTGGCACGTTATAAATGGGCTCAGAGGCACAGAAACTGGACTGCGGCAGATTGGAAACGTGTAATTTGGTCCGATGAGTCCCGTTTTTGTTTGTTCTCCAATGATGGGAGGCGACGAGTACATCGCAGGTCCAATGAAGCCTTTAATCCTGAATGCGTCGAAGGTGTTGTTCAGGCTGGAAACAGAAAGTGAAGCGCAGGAATAGACACCCACGGACTCTGGCGGAACTTCGGGACCGGCTGGTGAACGAGTGGCAGCAAATCGATGTTCAGTACATGCACAACCTCGTAGAGTCTCTGCCTCGCCGGATTCGTGCGGTTATCAAGGCCAGAGGCGCCGTCACACGTTATTAGGTACATTCTGAGAGGGGAGACTAATTTTTTGTCCGGTGTGCTTATCTCCGGAGAGATAGGAGAGAAGGAGAAAATATGAGCCGGGGGATTATTAAGATTTTCTTTGTAGTCGCGTGTCGAAGGTGCTATAAGATCAGTTGCATTTTTTCCTACGGTAGCAAAGTACTTACTTAGATGGTTAGCTATATAATGGTTCGTTATAAGTAGTAGGATTTGTTGTTATATTTGTGGGATAACACCTTTGTTCTTTCTTCCTCTGTAGAGTTTCAGTGATAAGTTTGCATTGTTTCTTAGAATCACCTTTATATTCCTAAAATTTACTGTGTAGTATTCTGATTTTGCTTTTTCGATTAGGGTATTTAGTTTGTATCTGTAATCGGTATAAATTTCTCGGAATGGGACGTTTTGGCGCCGACGTTCTGGCGCCACCGTTTGGGCGCCGTTTGACGATTGGTTAGGTTAAGTCGTGATATTTTTGTTAAAACTAACGAAAATATCACGACTTAACCTAAACAATCGTCAAGGGCGTACAGTTGACCTAACCGGGCAGTGACGATTGGTTAGGTTAAGTTGTGATATTTTTGTTAGTTTTAACGAAAATATCATGACTGAACCTAACCAATCGTCAATGGGGCAGATAACGGAAAAGTACCCATATTATATATACACCTTATAATACACTGACTCTTTTGCTCGCACCGCCAAAACAGTAACGAAGGGTCGCGCTTGCTACATTTATCAAACACATACAAATATCCATTATGTGAAAACTTCTGTTTCCCTTTCTTACTTGATATATTTTCAGACATTTATGCTATTAAGGGCAACAACACAACTTATCTGAAAAGACAGACAGCACTTCAGGTTAATAACCAAGTATTACTACTTAATACTTACTACTAATTAACGGCGGCGCCAAACCGGCTCCGCGCCCAAACGGCGGCGCCAAAACGTCCAGCGCCAAAATGTCGGCGCCAAAACGTCCTAGATGGTAAATTTCTTGGGGCATTGTGCCTTTTTATGACGTGTTTATTGATTAAATGTTTTTGCCGTGTAGCTTTTAGGAGAGGTTTATGTAACCTCGGTATGGTAGTCAAAGGACAAAACTCGTTGAATAGATCGTATAGTATGTCTGAGAATTTAACAAATTTTTTATTTATGCCATCAGCTCTTCGAGGACTTCGGACCTATAATCTATTGAATCTTATTTCTGTTTCAGCCCTTCTAAATTTTCATTTATTTTTCTGACTTTTATTTTTACGTGATTTGTCCCTGGGATTTTATGACCCTCATTTAACGCTAAGACACAGCTGAAATGGTCAGAGATCCCCAGTAGAAGTGTCGGAATAGTATATGATTATTACTAGGCATCGACCGGTAGTTGTATCGGTATCGGTATCGGTACCGATACCGATAGTTAGTAGCTACCGATCCCTCTAGTTTTTTGTTTCTAAGAATAAAAAAAACCGGGCGTTTTCCAAATAGAAACTTCCCGGCTGCTCGAGAAGTTACGTGTGTTCGCGATTTATCCCGACGTTTCTAGAAATTTCAATGACTCATTACCGCTCTATATAAAGCGAGCCCGTAACCATCACAGCGTCATTTCCTCAGTACGCAAGTTGTGAATCAGTTCAACAGTGTGTAATAATTTTGTTGTAAATTTATTAACTACTAGTATAAATTTATTCGTTTGGTCAGCTGTTAATTTACCATGCCCAGTAAAGCTGGACACGGTGTCGCACCCAGTCAGAGCGTGAAACATCGGCAATGCCTGAGTCTTCTGTCGACCAAGCCCAGCTGCTATTTCGTGTGCTGACAAGTACCGAAATCCCTTTCCAGTTCCGAATGCCAGCCAGAGTTCATCTCCAGGTTGCAGCTCCGGTACCACAGACACGGCAAACACCACAACGTCTGTGTCAACCGTCCGAAGCATGATCTTGCGGTGGCTATGCTGTGCAGCATGTGACACATGCGGCAACATGCGAGTGTCGGCTTCCTCATGGTGGCATGGAGCGAGTGATGCCAGATCATCCAGTGGCGGCTTACTGAGGACTCTCTCTCCATCGGTGATGATTAGCTGTTTGCCCTCCATGTTGAACCACCGGAGGGCAGCTTCAGACAGGAACCTAAACAACTCCGTCTTGTTGTAGTCCACACGGAGGAAACTTGGCCAATTTCTTGGTATGGCAGTTGCAGCTACAACACGTCTGCGCACTCCTTGTCCTCGTTTTGTTCTTGCCATGCCTTTCAGCGAATCCTGCTTGTAAGTGTCCCACACTAGATCCAGGCGTGTCACTTCCTGCAGTTTTGTGGACAGGTAGGGAATGAATATCTGACTAGCATACTCATCAAAGTTCTTTGCAGCACCGGGCTTCAACATGTGAACTATGGTAGCCCCATCAATAACTATACAGGTTGTAACAGGAGCGTCAGCATGGACTTCAGATAGGTTTTCTAGGCATTGAAGTAGGTCACTCTTAGTACCTAAGCGCAGTCTACCATCATCAGAGAGTGCGTGCTGGAGGGCATGCTTGGTTCTCATGGCGAAAGAACTCCTCTAGGTTCCCGTCCCTGGTCTGGCAACCAATGTACAGCCGCGAAAAGAATCCGACGTTATTTTTCAGACACACCAGTTGGTGCTTCCCTTTACTTGCTGTCTTCGACCTGGGGTTGACAAAAACGTTCAGCTTGTTGCGACGTATGATGTCATCAATGGGTTTCGTTCTTTCTACAAGACGCTCTCTGGTGAAGGTTTTGAACTGCTCCTTGCCAATCATCTTCACCTTCTGGACAGCATCGACCGCTGCAGGACCTGCAATTTCCTTGGAGTCGAGAACAATCAGGTCCACGCTTTCTTCCTCAAATAGGTTGCCAAGATCTTCTACCACATTAACAAGGGAGATGACATCTTTGGTAAATGTGGTCTGCACACTGGCTGTCTGATCGTGGTGCCGTGTGTCAATTTGCATTCCCCTGTGCTGGTGCCCATCTTGGAACTCTTGTATTGCCGCGGCGATTTCTGGTCCAGCAATCATCCAACGCCGAAGGGCACTTGGGTTGTCCGTAAGGCCAACAGCTCCACCGTCCCCTTTAATTAGAGCGTTGTTCTGCTCATGTGCTTGGTCAATTGGGATTGAGGAGAACACTTTGTGGGTCTTCTGAACTGTGAAGCTGCCAGCCGTGAATTTTGTGGCCACATCTGGGTGCTTTGTTGAAAGTTCAGCCATGTCTTTCAGGTGAACTGGGATCCACCTAGCGTAGTTGGTGCGATCCAGAGCGTGGAACCAGGGGGCGAGTTCAGTCAGGAAGTCGAGATACATGGTGAATGATACCTGCCGTAGAGAACGCACGTAGACGAGTATCAGAAGCTCTATTTCCAGCACGGTTGCCCAATACTGAAATTGAGGATATGCATGTGTTCTGTTATGGCACCAGTCTTCAAAGTTTTCTGTCTCCCCTGCCTCAGCTGGATGTATCTGACAGCTTCTGTCGTATGCTCGTTTTTGTAAGATGTATAGTGTAGATGCGGTTACCTGGTGTGCTCGTCTTGTGCAGGTGATGTGGGTTGTGTGCAAGAACGAATCAGCTGTCCCTGGTGATGCGATCTCGGCTTGCACTAATGCATGAACCCAACCACTTCCTTGCAGCCAGTCACCCACCATCTTCAGGGCTGCCAACTCGATGTGGAGACCACCAAACATCACCACTAGTTTGTCTTCCCCGTAGCTCTCTGGCCACTTCCACTGAATCTGCTTGGCCAAGGCAAACAGGGGTTGGTCGACAGTGATTACTGGTGTCTGCCCTGGATTAACATGTCCAATACATTTTTGCACAACGTCCATTGAATGTCGGATCATGGCGGTTGTGTGTGCTCTCTCAAGGAAGAGTGGGAGCAAAGAAGTGGGGCATATAACTTGAGCTCCTGATGGCTGACGGCTGGCGTGAAAGGCAGCCCAAGACGTGTTTTCCTCTACGTCAGACCTTTCAAGGGCCTGTCTGACGTGGTCTAGCCACAGGTATTCAGTTTTTTTCTGTTCTGGGAAGCCTTCTCGGCACAGAGACACCACATCAGCAGGTGGGATAGTTTGATTTGTAATGGTGCTGGTGACAGTTGGAATGTTAGTATAGTTGTACGGCAAGTTTATGACGATCTTCTTATCGCTTGCTTTACCGGACCCTTCTGCGATGACAATACTCCGATTAACCCCTTCGCCAGTGAAGGATGGATGCTGGAATGCTTGACACTATTGAACTTCACCAACTGGGCGATGGTTAGTGCTGCATGCGTCGTGTGTGTCACGTGTTCTGTAATACTGGCACCATCCAGGACCATTCTCACCAAGCAAAACAGTAGTTGCGGTACAGATTCTTCTTGGCATCCTTCAGCGAAACCAGTGAAGGGCTTGGCTTCTTGAAACATTTGGCGGCGGACCACCTGTGCTGCACGAGCAAGGCACACCGCATCTCTGTCACTGTCTAACTCGCAGGATTTAGCAATCGCAGAACTAACATCGTCATTAAATGCCAGAAGGACATCTCTTCCTTTCTTGTAGGCACTCATTGTCTGGGAACTGTGACAGGAGTCGTTCTTTCAGTCGTGTCGTGTTAACTCTGCCATCTACTTTGACTCCTACCTGCTCCAACAGAGCCGTGTAGCGGCGAGCAATATTAACCAGTTTGAACACCGGTGCTGTCACCCCAAGACGTGTTTCTTCGATGTATAGAACCAAATCGGCGAAGACAGTAGTGGCTATTTCCCTCTCGCGAGCAGTTTCTTTAGATTCGGCAGCTTTGCCTTCCTTGCTCGATTGTACAGACCTACTAAACATTTGGCATGGTACTTAGCCTTCAGAGCCACAACGTCTCCCACACTGAGTCTGGCAAGCAGGTGTGTGTCTTCAAGAATCTCAGCACAGGCCCGCACCCGGCTGTCTAGCTGGAAGGTTGATGCTGCGCGGAATCCTTCTGCGCCAGTTACTTGTCTGCAGAAGAAGCACAATGCTTCTTGGACGGCCTTCTCAGAAACTACGAATTCCGACCTCATGTGCTTGTATACACCTGTTTCGTCTCCATCTTGGCAATGACCGTCTGTTTCCAGTTTCCGTTTTTCTGCTCTCTTCAGCATAGTGTTGTTGAATTTGAGCTGGCATTTCTTGTGATACTGTGAATTGTGTGCAACCATGGCGGCTTCAATGCCGCACCCTTCATCCAGTCTCTCTATCTTCAGTGTCTGTGGAAGTTGACCCAGTTCGCTGAATTTCACTAGGTTTTCTGCCAGTGAAGTGTATCCACTCCCAACGTCAGTTCTTTTCGACTGTGAAGGACGTGTTAGCTGTTCTGCCTTATCCTCTTGGCAGATGATACACAGGTTGCAGTTGATCTCAGTTGGATGCACGGACACTGATGACCACAGACGCTCTGGATCATCGACGTTGAAACTTTGACTAAACGACATGATGTTCCTTACAGGCGGCCCTGCAAAGAGAAAAGAACAATATTACATTAATATTTCAGCTGTAGCAATTCAACTAGATATCACCCACAAAGAGATGTGAACACAGAACACACACTCAGCGACTAAATTCCGTCAGCCCCAGTGGCACATTAATCGAATGGTACCCCCATCCCTCCTCATTGTTTTCCCCACAACACAATTTCATCACACGCCAGGCGACATCGGAAATGCAGCCCCGATGACGTAGCAAAACGTAATGGTACCCTCATCCTCTCCTTATCGCCCCCACAGCAGTGACAATCACATTCAGAGTGACAAGCACAAATCAGTCGCTATCTGATTAAACGTAATGATTTCCCATCCCTCCTGACCCCAAACACAGTGTGATTTAAACATGCCGCAACAAAATGAAATTAGTCCTGCTTTATACCAACAGTGTTTATTAAATAACGTTACTAACAATCGCAAAGGTTGGTGATAGATATTTATAATTGATCGGTAAAAGATGTGGATACGCTTCATTATCTAAAAATTAACACTAGATTATATATATATATATATATATATATATATATATATATATATATAGAGAGAGAGAGAGAGAGAGAGGAGAGAGAGAGAGAGAGAGAGAGAGATATCAGCTAAATTCACTTATAATAATAAAAAATAAAAGCACTAAATTTAGCGCTGTCAGATAAAAAAAAACACTACTGACTGTAAGCTTCAATTTGAGACCAAAGTTGATACTCTAAGAGCATTTTGATATTTTTAAATTTTTTAAATTTTTTCAATAAACCTATTTTATAGATTGAAATATCAATATTCCCACTATCACTTATAGAGTAGATGTTACTCCTCTGACTGTAAGCTTCAATTTGAGACCAAAGTTGATATTCTAAGAGCAATTTGATATTTTTCAATTTTTCGGTTGCCATCTTGGCCGCCATCTTGAAAATAATAAAATTTCGTGATGCCTCCATATCCAAATCTTTTTACAATCTATTTATCTATCTCTGAGCTAATTTTCATGCTTGTATCAAAAAACGAACAATTCGATTGCTATGCCGCCCCACTATAATATAACTCTTATGTGCATTTTTATTCTGACCATCATCCCTCGATTAAATCTTTTATTTTCTCTGCTCTGTTTCTTAAAGCATTGAGAGTTGTCAGTCCTGAATTTTTAGATTCCGAGTTATGCAATATTATGAATATTGGTACTAAATTATGTTATCCTATTTAATTTCTAGTTAACTGCCTTAGGAAAGCCAAGAATAGGTATTATAATAGTGTAATTGTAAAGGAATTTGAGCGTAAAAATATCCTTAGCCTACCTTACCATGTTAATTTTCAATATTAGTTCGGTTCACTATGTCAATAAAAACACTTTCGTTCAAAATTTATGGAGATTAGCAAACCAGTGCATTTTTGGAAAGCTTATGGCATCAGGAATCTGAAAATCAATGTTTACATTTACGCAGATGCCTGCATAGCCGCCATTTTGGATTTTCAAAATGGCCGCCATAAAATAAGAATTTTCGAATATCTCAGCTTGTAATTGACATAGAAACTTCATTCTAAATGCTAATCCTATGTTTCCAGGCCCAAGGAATCCAAAGCTTATGTCAAGAAGTCTGTGAAATTATGTTTGTATTTTCATGAAAAAATGCACACTCAAATTGTTGGTAGTGACAATAGCATACGTATAGACGTATTTCCTATCTCAGTTTCACGTTTGACACATCATTACACATCATCATCACTCTCAGTGTCATATTCAACATTACAGTCTGCATCGTTTTCGCATTCTGTGCCGCACAAGCATAGTTCTGTGCAAGGCAAGTTATTCCTTCTGCATGAACATCTCTGTGTAGAACAGTTGGTTTTGCAGTGGCATCTGACCAACTCGATGATGGCTTACAGGGCAGGAGGAACCTTTGTGGTGACTGGCAGTATTTGGCCACTTTTGTCCTGATAGTAACCAAATTTCAGGGGATCAAAAGGCTGTTGCTGCATAACATTGGCTTGGAACCATACTCGGCTTTGTAACCGCACACGCTGGATGTGTTCCTCAAGTGCACCGAGTGTAGGAGGTAAGTTGTTGCTTTCAGCTAGGTGTTTACAAAACAGATACCATCTTAGATCAGGGATACTTGCAATGTGAATACCCTTGGGACAGTAGCTTGAGCACATAAATTTGGCCAATATGTCTTTCACCTCCTGTGTTAGGTCACCTTTCTCCGGTAGTTTCATCAGTGCTCTGACTAAGTGCATGTCAGCTTTCATATACTGCTGAAACCATTTTGTTTTGCCTATTCCTGAGAATTTTCCAACATTGTCTGCTCCAGTGAATGCATGGAATACAGGTAAAGCTTGCGCCTTTTCTTTGCCCAAAGCTCTCCAGATTGGCTCTATTTCGACTGTGCCTGATACCATCAAAATAGATGTCTTTTTGCAGAGCTTGTCATAGTGTGCCACAGCCAGAATCAAGACGTCAGTATCAGGAGTGAAGAATACTAGCTGTGCATCAGGACACCGCTGTGATGCCTCCGCTGCCAGGCAGATCATCAATGTGTCAGCCTCCTCGTGATTGTTGTCTTCAAAGTGCATGTTTCTGTTGCTTCTGGTGTGACCTGATGCTGATGTGATGACTAACTGATGCGAGTTTTTGTTGTAATCAAGGGTTGCTTTGGCGAGATAGTCTGTCAAATCTGCTTTCGTTTTTTCGTGCGATAGAAACCATGCCAGTAGGATGTGTTTGATGTTCGTATCATCTGCAACCTGATAGTGTATAGGAGCTTTTCCTTGTCGTCGTCTCTCTCTAGTTTCCTCCTTTAGTGAGTCAGGTTTGTATGTATCGAAGAGCAGGATGACCTCACTGAACCCTGCTGTCAAGCTCACGAGCTTGTCATTGAAACACTGGGCTAGATCTTTGACTGTGCTGAGTGTCCCTGATTTCTTTGTCATCTTCTGGACAAGCACCATTCCATCAACAATGGCGATTTTTTGATTTGATGACGACGATGGAGATGATGATACAGGACCTCTGTCATCATCCTGCTCTTTGGCCGCTAGAGCTTCTGTCTGTTCCTGGGTTTCATCTGTTTTTGCCAGCTTCTCAAGGCTGTGTATCAGCTTGGACTTGTCAGTGCATGACAGCATTGAGCCGTCTGGTGCAAATAGTGCTCTCGGAGTCAATGTGAACTCATAGTTGCCAATTGCATTCTTCTGATCGATGTCCCTGCTCGACCTGGTGAGAACCATCAGCCGACCATGGGGATCTTTGGTCTCTTTTAGGTCAACTGTCTGGTTACAGAACTTAAAAGTTTGTTTCTTGCGGCCAGACATGTACATCTTGTTCTGCTTTTTGACTGGTGCCCAGAGACTAACATCTCCATTGATACGTTCAGTGACAATCTTCATAAAGCTTCTGTCCGATGTCATCAATGTTCAAGATTTGTGGAACATACTCTTGTCGTACATATGCATGTGTGATGAAATTGTATAGCTGATCACCTTCAACAGCAAAGGGATTCCCGTGGCCCAGTATTGCAGCTTTGATTTTGTTAACAGCTTCATGTTCTTTCCTGACAGCACTGGGTCGTACATCATGGTGTTCCTCTGGCTTGTTTACTTGAAGCCCGAACTGTCCTTTAAACTCTGTTGAGAGGCACGACATCTCTGGAGAAGCCACGAAGAACCGCTGCCTAGCATTCGCATTATTGGAAATGCCAATTAGGCCAGAATGAACCTTCATCATCTTGTTGAGATGTTCTCAGGCATGGTCTGCACCTATTGAGACGAACGGAATCTCACTCTTGGTGACAGATATGTTTCCATCTTGAAGTTCTCGCCATGTTGCTGGATGGCTTGTCTTCATTTCGTGCATGTCGGCGATGTACCTTGGCCAAAGGTGTTTGTATTTTATTCGATCCATTGCGAAAAAACAGCTTGCTGAGTGCTTCTCCAGCCTCCAGATGAAGAACGAGATCAGCATTTCTGGATGCTTCAACAAAGAACAAGAAGGTTTCAACCCGGTGGAGGTAATTCATCAATGACGTGAACATAGCGTTAGATGATTTCTGAGTTTCCCACTTCTTCAGCTGTTGAATGACATCTTCGTTGGTCAGGACTTGAAGCAGGTGAGTGTTAGCAATTCTGACGCATTCTGCTCCATCACTTGTCCCAGAAGCTGTGTTTGTGCAGGCTTCCTGCAATTCATTTGCTGGTTTCGAGCAGATTTCTTTTAGTTGTGGCATCTCTGTGAAGAACTGTTCTAGAGCAAGTTCATACAGAGCCATGTAAGTGTGGATGTGTGCACGGAGTGTTCTCTTGTAGTGGCCGCACCTGAGGATCTGCCCATATACATCTGCCTCAAACCATGCATCATCTATGCTAGAATTTTCTATTGAGGCTCCGAGTGCCCTCAATGCAGCCATCACAGCATGCAGCTCCCAAAGTCTCGGAACAACTTCTCTTTTCAAGTTAGGTCTAGCATCTAGCAACTGTACTGCCTTCTCGTACAGGGCCATGTCAAAGGTTATGACAGTTGGGTGGTTTTCACCAACTGCCAAGCTCTTCAACTGAGACGCTTGCAACATCACAGTCAGCATGGTAGACCACTCATGTGCGACCTCTGGAAGTAGAAGCAAGGCACCGACTTGAGTCAGTGACTGACTAGATGACACAAGTGATTTGTAGCCTGCCCAGCCTGGGATACTGCTTTGTGATTCACTGTCGGTTGATCTAGACAAAGCAGATGCAATCATCCAACCAAGATTGGTTAGTTCATAGGATTCAGCAACACCTGTGGAACACGCCTTGAATTCCTTTGCTCTCTTGACTGGCCCAGGTTTTGGTTTACTGCAAAGCTCGATGGGTACATGATAAGGGACAACCCACAGATTTTTTGCCTCTCTAACTTCCAAATTGGGTGCGATTGATTCTCCAGGCGCATCTGCCTTCTGATACACTGCGGTGATTGTGCCATGTGTGGTGCCTTTGTCATCTACAGTGTCCTCTGCAAAATCTGTATTATCAACAGCGAAGAAGACAAATGTACCTTTCTTGAGGAAAGGTGGTACATACAATCCATCAAATTGTTTTGTGTTTTCCACAACAGCATTGGCAATTGCTGTTTCTAGGAGCAAGGCACGGCTGTGTGATACGCAGTAGTTCTGTACATGGAGGAGGTCCATCAGCGCCTTGTTCCTGGTGTCATGATGTACAGTGAGTGCCAACCCTACAACCTGTGGGTTTTCTCGTGTGTGTGGTGTCCGAAATGTGTCAGTGGCTTTCTTGGGCACGTGGTGCACTTGTCTCCTTGTCTTGAAAGCATACATGATATTCTGACTTATGGTCAATGCTGACCTGTCAACTGTCCTGCTCCTCATCTCCGTTTGCAGCTCCTCCTCAGATCCCACCAAAATCCACCGTATAAGGCTGTACAGCTCGGTCGGGACATCCTCTCTTGTGCTGGATACTGTAATTGTGTGTGTTTCCTTCTCCTCAGCGAAATTGGCAATGCTGTTGCGTATTAGCTTAGCTGTCTTATATATCATCATTGTTTTGTCCATTTCACTTGTGGCATCTTGCATCAAGGAAGTGTAGACCATATCTTCTTCGCAGGCTTCAGGACAGTAAAGAACAGATGGTTTTCTTCTGTCTTTCTGCCTCACTGACTTCACACTTGGTAACTCTGCAAGAATTTTGTCCTTTAGCCACTGTCGTGTCAGTGTCGGAGTGTGCTTCTGTGCCTCATCACTACCACCAAGCATAGATATGTAGGTTTTTTCGATGGCATCCATGGGTAGATGAGCCTTATTTTGGGTTTGATATTCAATGAGATTGATCAGCTCAATCAAGCATGGTACTTGCATTGGTAGGTCTGTCTTTGTAGACTTGGCCCGGTTGCTGGCATCTTCCCTCAGGACATGGAACACATATCGTATCCAGCATGGTTTGTGGTATCTTACATCTATCGCATGGGCATCACTTGGTGAGAATGCATTGCTTAGTCTTGTCATCAATACTGGATCTTGGGAAATATCCACAGCTCGTCTAAGTGCCTTCCCCGCGTTTTCAGTTCGTACGGCGAAGAGACGCTGGTCATCATCTTCTTGACATAAGAAGCAGTGATCCCTTGTCAACGGTTCTGTCGCAGATCTAATGAAAGGTGCCGAGGTGCCTGGGGTTGCTGATTGCTCCATTTCAGAGCTTGTTCTTTTATGCCCACGTTTTTTCACAGCATAGGTTCCTGTAGACAGGCATGCTGCAAGCGGTCTCTCGCTCGTTGCATGGATATTTGATTTGTGGCATCAGAATAACAACTGCGATGCCACATGGGTTTCCTTTCAATCAATATTTCTTTGGTAAAGTCTTTGAGGCGTCTTTGGATGTCAACATATTTTCCATCCTGTAAGCTGGCTCTTTCTTCCACTACATTGAGTAGTTTCTGGTATGATTCTGTTCTGTGATATTGAACAAGTGTTCCTTTGCTGGCAGTGGACTCCTGACAAAGCATGCACTGCTTCCAGTCTACTGTGTCCATGGACGACTTGACCGAACTCAACTTGCTGGTTCCCGGGTCTTCACTCATGATGACTCAGGCACTGAAAAGAAAGAAAGCCACCACTATATTAACCAACACCAAGATAATTGTGTACTAGTTGTGTTAACATAAATTTTTACAGTATAAAATTAAATATTGCAACACTACTGCAAAAATACTGCAAAATTATTGAAGCATCAGGATTTATAAACACTGTTGCAACTGCCGCCAAAATGGCCACCAAGCAGGCATCTGCGCAAATGTAAACATTACTTTTCATATTCCTGATGCCATAAGCTTCTTAAAAATGTACTGGTTTGCTAATCTCCATAAAATTTGAACAAAAATACATAGTGAACCTGACTATACTTCCGACTTTACTAAAAGCAAATGGTATCAATGTAGTCATTAAGTATAATAATACTGTTAAATCACGCTTAATGAAGAATAGCCCAGATAATGTGGTTGGTTGTGTGTAGGCTTCAGATTTTTGCATATTGCATATTTGCATGCATAAGTGCATAATTTACAGTTTTTTAAGATAAATGCATAATTTAGGGTGCCACATAAAAATCATTTTTTGATTTTTAGGACGGCCCTTTGTGGGATTGTTAGGTTGGGTGAAAAAGCCTAAATATGAAATTTTAGCCAAATTGAAGGATATTTAGGGGTTCCGCATCGACCATCTCTGGCGTACCACGTGTCAGAAGTAATGAGTTTTTCCAAGAAATTGCTCCAGCTCCAAGGGGTAAAGTAACATGTATAATGTCAATATAAATGCTATCATATACAATGGCGTAGAGGACAGTCACAGCTATATTTCCATAGCATTAAGTTTATTCCATCTCCAATATTTTTTTTTATATTAATATTTTTGTCGCGGTTCAAAAGTTTTTTTTCAAAGTTTCACCTTAATACGTTTATGCTTTGTAATCCAAACCACACCAACCGGCAACCAGCTTATAACAACACAATACGCAACTAGCAAACAGTGCAAACACCTTAACAATATTGTTCAACATTATTTCATAATTAATTGGAATAAACTTGTCCCACCATGCCTGGGTAGCAGGATACTATTCTCTGTGTGTAATGTTATTAATAATACAAAATCATTAAATCAATTTCAATTTTATTGCAACAAAACAACTTAATATTATTAAAATAAAAAACATTTTATTCCGTATTAATCATAGTAATATACTGAGCCTACTGGCCATATAAATCAAAATAATAACTAAGAAATAAAGTATATACGATTATATATTGTTATACAGGATTAATAGGAGTAACACCCTATAAAAATGAAGCAAATTCAAATATACCATAAAGTACTCCCAAACCCGTTAAGGATTTCCGCTGCGGGCGCTCGGGTGCTCTTTGCGGTGCTTCTCAACGACTTGCATCAAGTACTGCCGTTGCTCCTCGTCCTTGGTGAGTGCGAGATTGTGGTTCTGCATCAGCGCGACCCCTCGCTCCGCCCGGACATTGACAACGCTCAACGTAGAGACACGGCGTTTCCCCGCCAGGTAGGACGCATTGTTCGACCAGGTAGCCGGCTCCAACTCTAGGAAAGAAGTATTGATCGCGAGCCGCTCGAAAAGAAGCGTGCTGGATGTCGTGCAAAAGTCTGCGACTGTCTTTCGCTCGAGCTCCTCCGGGCAGACGTCCAGGGCAATGCGCTTGGGTGGCTCCTCGGTGCCCTCGACATCCTTGATGGCCGTCGCAATTCGACTCTTCTCCTCCAGCGGAGTGTCGTCATCGAAGAGAGCGAGGGCGGCCAGGTGTTCACTCAGGTACCAGAGATGTCGTCGAAACACAGGGGAGGTAGCCTTGGACACGTCCTTGTCCACCTTGTCGTAGTCAACCAGCGCCTTGAGCATCGCCAGGTCAGTTCGAGGGGCAGCGGCGGGAAGGGGCGCCGTAAACCAGGCCGGAATGTAAACCAGCAGCGCAAAGTTTACGAAACGCAGGATGCCCCGGGCCTCGCGAGCCTTAATGGGGAGCTGCTGCCGGAAGAGGTGGAGCTTGATGGCGTATATCACTTTGGCCATCCACCGGGCGCGGTGGAGTGCGCCCGGTCGCATGAAGCGCACATCTCGCTGGGGGACGCCTCCAAGCGCTATGATCGCCAGCTCCAGGAGCTCTCGGTAGTCGTCTCGCAGCTGGCCCTTGGTGATGTGACCCTTGAAACGCGATCAGATCGTCTCGCGCCTTGAGCAGCGGCTTAGTAAGGTCTTCCTTGGAGATGGCGCTGAATTGGTCGGTGCAGACGGATTGCCAGCGCTCCTTCAGTCGCGAGAACAGTTTAATGTCAGGACCAGAGGAGGGGCCCATGCACTCGATGAAGGCTTTCTCTGCCACCAATTCTAGCATGTGGTGCCGACAGGCCAGGTTCAGCAGCTGGCGGTGAAGGCCCTGCTCGATGAAGACGCAAGCGCCCGAAACGACGCCCGTGTTGGCAGCTGTCGTGTCAAAGGAGAGCCCGACGACACGATCAGCGATTCCCCAGTCATCCAACGAGTTCAGCACAGCATCTGCTTGGGCGCGACCAGTTCCAGCAGGCAGCTTCGGCACGGAGAGAAGTTTGTCGACGCCGTCGCCGGACACGACTATGGCGAGGCGATCGACCTTCTTGCCGCTGAAGTCGGAGACCATCTTCCCGTCCCAGTGAACGATGAGCGGGACACTGGGATCGAACGTCATCTTCACTTCTTTGGCGATTTCCCCTCGATGACGCAATCGCCAACGCCGAATCGTCTCGTGACTGAGAGCCAGTTCATCTGTGTCTTGAATATCCAGACTGGAAGCAGCTGCTTTCATGAGTTGAACGGCTCCACGGTTGCTTGTTTTGGTCCGGTCCAGTGCCGACGCTAGGTCTTGAGTCATAATGTTCTTTTTGCGACGGCGCTTTGTAGGTGGATTGGTTTCCTCTTCTGTCGAGCAATTAGGCGACGACGACGAGTTTGATGATGTAAGGGTTGCTGTTGCCAGTGATTGCTCTGGTTGCTTTTGGCGTTGCCTTTCTTTGGTAGCTTCACGCGCGGATGCACGTTGCTCAATTCCAGTGAGGATTTTGTCCACCCCGGACATGACACCACGGCGACCCTTTTCGCGTTGAGCAAGAAGGAAGTCGCGATCCTCCTGGATGGTGATGACGGAGAGGGCGTTGTCGAGAGCCACGTCAAAAATGTCATCGAGTCCCTCGGTGAAGGCCGCCCTGGCTGCCTCACCTGTGGCGCCGGACCGCTTCCGGCTGCGCTGCAGTGCCTGCCAATTGTCGTAAAGTCTAAGCAGTTTTCGCGCGGCGCTTTTGGAGGTCATGATCGGGATTCTGGCCATAGCCCAGAAAGTATACACCTCGACGATCACATTACGCGCCGCCTCTGCTAGAAGTTGTTTTTGCACCTTATGAAACTGTATAAACCGGCGAAGCACTTCACCATTTGAAGGTAACCTGTTTCCCGTTAGGGGGCTTGGGTTGGCGTGTCCGATTAGCCATATCTCGGTCTTGGATCTCAGTGAGCTTGCGGTAGCCATCACGAGATGATCACGCGTTGAATGCGTGAAGGAGACTGATTGACTGAAGACTGTGACAGTGTGACTCACCACACTAACCCGGCGTTGCGCTGTTGCCAGATCTCAATGCTGAAAAGTAGTGAAAATATATACAATGAGAAGCAAATATTAATTATAAATATTTAAATTTAGGAAATGCATAAATTATAGCAATATATATGCAGGGTTGGCTGGTTTAACCCAAATGGTTTAAACCATGGTTTAAACCATTTTAAAAAAAACATGTTTTTCTGGGGTTTTTTGTTTTTTTATAATTTCAAATTTTACAACACAAATTATTTAATTCATAAACTAATAGCTCTAAAACTAAAACTTATATATATATTGATAAGACCTAAAAACCATCAGTTCAGGGTAGCCTAGTATGTACGGTAGTATATAATATAGCTACCTTGCACTAGCAGGCCTATTTAATAGTGGCATTGCACATAAAAGGATTGAAGTTACCTGTATCAATTACATTATAAACGCATGTAGCTACAAATATAAATGTTGTTATTAGGTTTATTTTCATTTTTGTGAAGTTAGCACTTCTTACATCTAACATCTTCCAATTAAAAAATGAGACAGTCAGCAATTCTAATTTCTGAGTACCAGTACCTAATTGAGTTATCTGAGTTTTTTTTTTTTTTTTTTTAAACATTGGTTTTTGGTTTTTTTCAACCATGTATATATGTAATAGTGCCATGGTTACAGGTTTCCCAGCTAAATCCATTATTTCGAACACACGGTACAACAGAAACGGTCGATGCGGAACATCTAAATGTACTTCGATCGGTCTCAAACTTCATATTTAGGGTTTTCTCATCCAACCAAACAATATGACTAAGGGCCATTCGAAATTTCCAAATTCTAAAAACTGCCCCTATAGAGTGTGGCACCCTAATTTTGCATATTTCCATGATTTTTGTATTAAAGTGCATATTTAGGACTATTTGGTAAAAGTTTACAATAAAAATTATTAAAATTTAATAGCATATTGTAGTTATAAAGTGTAATTCAATTTATTTGTAGTCAAGAACCTAATTGCAGTTCTAAAATGTGTCCTATTTTTGTTGTAAATTGAGCAATGGATTTGTTATTCTAGTTTTATTATACATGTTTGTTTGTTTGGTAAATACAATTTTGTTTCATATATTCAATAAACTGTAATCTGGTGCTTCATTATTTGAAAAGCCTAGTTGTGTGTATTCTATCGGATGTACACAATGTAACTCAGTACTGTATATATAGTCCAAACGGGTAAAACGTAAGATATTAGGGTAAAACAGCATAAATATGCGTGTAGAAAAGCAAATAATTCTAACGCATGATGTAATCATAGTATCAAGTGGGATAGTTTTAAAGCGCTCGTTAAAAACAGAGATATAATTGAAAGGAATATTCTAGAATGTGCAATGTGCATTTATCCATTTTAAAAATAATTTCAATAACAGTGCGGGAATGTATAAAATTGACAATATCCTGTTAAAATACCTTTTGCCTCTAATTAACTCTTGTTAATCATATATATGGTTGTCCGAGAATTATCTGTACAATTTTTGGCTGTTATTAAAAGTCAACCATGAAGTGTAGAAATTCCAGTGTTGTCCCATTTTACAGAGAATCTCATTAAGTTTTTTCTGATACCAAGTTTTGACAAGTTTTTTAGAAATTCCAGTGTGTCCGAACATTATCTGTACAATTTCATCTTTTAATAAAATTCTTGATAAACACGTAAAATTCTTAAACAAGATTATTTAGAATCTGTATTTTCAAAAGTTTCTTTTATTAAAGTAACGTTGTTACAAACATTCGATATGTGCACCATTAGTGATTCGCAAAACATCCAATCGATACTCCAAATGTTGCCATGTACGCTGCAGCATATCCACATCAATTCGCTCAATAGCAGCTGTGATTCTTGCTTTTAAATCATCAATGTCTGTCACCCGCGTACATTTCTAAAAAACTTGTCAAAACGTGGTATCAGAAAAAACTTAATGAGATTCTCTGTAAAATGGGACAACACTGGAATTTCTACACTTCATGGTGACTTTTAATAACAGCCAAAAATTGTACAGATAATTCTCGGACACCCGGTATAAATATATATATATATATATATATATATACACAGTATATTACACGAAATCACTCGAACTGTATTGTCTGTGTGACTCATGACTAAAGTACATTTGTAGATAGTGAGAAAAACTCGAAAGAAAATTTGTTTCGTCAAATGGCGTGATATGTTCAACATTGTGAATTGTATTGCGGTTATAAATTTATTAATTATATAAAATATTGTTATAAATGAAAGTTAAGTAATTATTATTATTATTATTATTATACATGCATTATTAAATTTAATGGGTTTTTTAATAATGTACTTTTTGCCAAAAGGATTTTGTAAAGAAATATGATTCTGTTTATGAATGTACGAATGTGCAGTATTTTGTTACGCCGAGAGCATTGACTCTTCTCTCTCGCTCTCTCTCTCATATATATATATATATATATATATATAACTTTTTTCCACATATGTTAATAAATTTAGTACAAAATATAAGGGAGGTTTTACTGTTTTTTACAAAGCATCCTCCGCCCATACGCTTTTGAAGATACTGTACAACCAACTTGCAGCATCATTGCCAAATGCATAGAGGGTCAACGTTCTAACGAGGCTTCCGAACGTAGATTATCACCACTGGGAGCAACATTGCTTTGCGTTATAATTCAATTTGTGGTCCACTTCGTGATCATTTTCGTGATTGTGGCATTAGTTTGCATTGCAAACACTTTTCGCTTTATATATCTGCATGCATGGTGCATTATATATATATATATAGCTACTCCTACTCATGAAGTTCTGGGTTTGAATCTTGATGGGGGGTAATTTTGTTTCACACACACACACACACACACACACACCACTAGCTTGCTTCTCTGCACTCGAGGTAATGGCAATATTTCATTCAAATCTCTAGTGTGACACACTGGGGCTCCATGGATGCAATATCAGAAAACAATTCTGGACGCGAAAGCGTTATGCGTTTCTTCTGGTGTTGAAATATGTGCCAAGTTGTATTAACTTTTACTTTGTCATATCGTGATGGTCAGCGCCCTCGCCTTCTACTTAAGAGGTGTTGGGTTGGAATCCTGGTAAGGGCATTTCTGAATTAACTTTGCAAAATCGTGCGTGTTCACGTATGATATTCCATGAAGTGAGGAATCATCACACGGAACATTTTTTACACATGCTTATAAATTAAGTAATTGTTAAAGGAAAGGCTTCACTTTTTTTTACAAAGCACCGATCTGCTCATACACGGTGGTGTAGTCCTAAAATTTTAGGAAGGGTAACGCTACAGGCAAAACTTTAATAGGGCGTTTCATAGACCAATTACTGTATAAAAATAGTAAAAGTTAATTCGAAAATAAAAAATATATATTTAGTAAATAAAAGTACACATACAGTACATGCTCTAGTTACTTTTAATTTGAATAAAACACACACATATAGATACTCGTATCAGTTGTATGTATACTATATAATGCAGTTTCATAGTGATATAGTAGATACTACAGTTACATATAGTGGGTAAAAGTCCGTAAGTGATCAGCATTCAGCTATGGCTACTACAGTAGGTAGTATAACGCTACTTCACTGAAATTTTAGGAAGTATAACGCCGTTATACCGCGTGTCCCCTCGACTACACTCCTGCTCATACACCACTTCAGGGTAATGGCGTAGCGTGGTCCTTTTTCAGGGGGGGGGGGGGGGGGGAATGTGTTGTAAATTCCCGACTGGACAAATTTGGCACCTTTTCCGTGACTAATATATGTTTTTCAAGCCACTACGTCACAGGCTTAACCATGCTATAATAAAGGGTGTTCGGAAAGTCACTGCGCACTTATATTTATTTAATAGCATACAATAGTATAACATTGCATATAACTTATGATAGAGGTTATGGATGGGACCATCAGAACTTATAAAAGGTGTTGAAAACTAAAAAAAATAATAATAAAATAATAAAAAATAATGTAAAAAATATAAATATAAAAATATAAAAATATTAAAAAAACATTAATTATGTAAGTGCACAGTGACTTTCCGAACACCCTGTATAAGGTATTATTATGAGAAGCTGAATTTAAAATTAGTCACAGGGAAATGTATCTCTCTGTCTCTCTCTCTCTCTCTCTCTCCTTTATTGCCAAATATTTTTACAACCGGTTCTAGATTTCCGACTGGGCCAGATATTTTTCCGATCACGGGTGGCAGTTGCCCTCTCAGCCCCCCCCCCCCCCAAAGCTACGCCACTGCTTCAGGGTACGAGCAGCTCGCGGCATTATTACCAAGTACTGTAATGTGCAAATCTGAATTATAATAAATTTAATAAATGGCACTGAGAGAGATTCTGAAATAACGGCTATGTTTTGGGTTTTTTTTATAGACGTTATTTCAGAATTTATCTCGGTGCCATTTAAATTTATTACAATTCAGATCTGCACAATACAGTACAAAGAGAGTCAACATACTGACGAGGCTTTCGTATGTAGTTGTTTATCACTAATGGAAGCAACAATGCTTTAGCACAATCCAACAAGCGGTCAAATTCATACTCATAACCTGGTTTTATAAGTGCAAGGTTCATCAGGAGCAAGATGCACCAGAATTTTTTTTTCTTCTTCAAGGCAACACAAATGCACCCGTTCCAGTCGCGGGTACAATACAGTATATTCATATAAACATTAAATTTGCTCTACACAAACTGGACCAAGAAGTCAGAATCTGCAATTTTAAACTTTCCGTTTATCCGTGCCTTTAGTTTATTTCCAAGTAGTATTAACAAAAGGTTACCTGTAACGATCATACGTTTTTATACAAATATAACCAAGTCTAATTAGAAACAGAGGCTCTTTTCCGTTCTACCCCAGCAACAAAAAATGAAATTATATATTATTTTCTACTGTAGTTTTACTTGCTGAATTCAATAATATATATCTTATTTTGGAGAAATTAATAACAAAAGAGTTATAGTCCGTTTATTTTATTTAAAAGTAGAGATTGCATTTAAGATTTCAATAAAAATGTCCTTTCCTTTTTGTCTTCTCCACAGAAATTCACATAAATAAGAATCTATCATATTTCTAGATGTTCCCCAATGTCTCTCGTTCCTTTGTTTAGCTAAATCAACTGTACGCCCTTGACGATTGGTTAGGTTAGGTCGTGATATTTTCGTTAGTTAGCCTTATAAGGTTAACTAAAGAAGGCTGGGATAGAACGTTATTTCCTTAACTATGTTTATGAAATTCCACTTATCATCCATAACAATATCTACAAAAGAGAGAAAAAATTAATAATTATAACCATAACTAATTAAAGCACGAATACTTTTTCCAAAATAAAATATATATTATTGAATTCAGCAAGTAAAACTACACTAGAAATTGTTGCTGGGGTAGAACGGAAAAGATCCGAAACAGACTTATAATTTAATAACTAACCTAACTGAATTGAACCCCACCCATTGTAACCTAACTGGGTACTAATTTTGCCTAATATATTTAACGTGAGTAAACTTTGTATGATTCTATGTATCATATTCACACCTAACCTAATTACAGTACATTAAACTTTAAATTGTTGTGACAATTTATTAATATAACATTACGAAGTCCAGTAATTACTTTCTGTAATGCGATGTAACAGCACAATACCTCCGGCCTAAGAAGACTGACAACTTATTTAACATATTAGCCTCGAACAAAAACTATTTCCATTATTTTTCATTTACGTGGAAAATAATTAATGTACATTAATGTACATTACTAATGTTTATTCATTTCTCGCGTGTAATCTAGGATTAAAGATACATTACTCGTGATTGTTAATCTCTTATCCCTCATGTATAATAGTGATTTCTTTGTATAGTATTGGTATAATACCTTCAGTAATGACTTTACATTTGTCATAATACATACCCTAATTAATAAATAATTCTTATTCATGATTTATGTATTATTAATAATAACTTTTATTTTTAATTAAGAGCCCAGTAAAGCCTAAAGCTTAAGGGCCAAATTGAATAAAATAAGTAGTAGAGCATCACAATTATTTATGTCATTGTAAATTGTAAAAGCACTGTATTTATTTTATTAATAATAATAATAAAGGTTATTCAATTCAATTCAATTCATGGTACTTTCGCTTTAGCCGAATATCTACTGTATATATACTGTACATATATTTTTTGAACTGAATAACGTTTATTATTAATAATAAAATAAATGCACTGCTTTTATAATTTACAATGACATAAATAATTGTGAAGCTGGACTATTTATTTTATTTAATTTGGCCCTTAAACTCTAGGCTTTAAATACTGTCCATTGGCTCCAGTGCAGGGGGTTAATACATAAAAACACTTCTGGGCGTGAAAGCGCTAGTTTTTCCCTTCGGTGATGAAATATGCGCCAGGTTGGAATTAACCTGCGACTCCAAGACAGAGATGATTCGCATACTGGTGGGGGATACTATATATATGAGTAGCCTATATATGGTGTAGTGATTAGTATCGCTAACTACGAATCTACTAGCTCCGGGTTCGATTCGCTGCGAGAGTAAGCGGCGCTCAGCTTACCCAGCTGCTCATCTTTCCATGCAAAAATAAGTGGTTGGTAGATAAATGGGTACCCTGGGTAACCAAGTGATTAAGACGTCGCGCTGCTGATCGGGGGGTTGTGAAATAGAGTTCTGGCGAAAACTTTGTAATTTCTGTCTTCCCTGGTGAGTCGTGGTTCGGATTCCATGTTATTAAGCTGTCGGTCCAACGTGGGGCAACAAGCCTAATCTTCATTAGAATGAACAATTCGGGTGGAATCAAAACAAAGTATTTTTTCTTTACTCAGGTTATATAAACTGTATGCTAATATTCAGTTTAGCGGCAATCATTTCAATTAACCTAAAGTAAATGGCCAAGTAATTTACTTGGTCATTTACTGTAGGTTAATTAAAAAAGAAAATATCTTTGTGCGATGCGAATAAATGAGGTTTTGCAGCACAAAGAAAGAAAGAGTAACGTGTATAAAAAATGTAAAGGAAAAGCAACATTCACAAAACAAGTTTTGCTCGAGAAGGAAAGAAGTGGAAAATCAGGATTTGTAAATTTCAAATTAGGTTAGGTCCCAGGGCCTGTTATAAAGCAATTTTGTAAATAGACAATAGACTAATAATTAGAATATTGTCCATTTACAAAATTACATAATTATTATCGGTAATAAGATCTACTCTCCTCTCGAAAAAGATTATATAGGCTTAAAAGTTTAGTTTCTGTAAAATAAAAAAATAATTCAAATTTGGTAGGCCTATGACTGTGATGAGTTTATTGATAAATAATTAATAAAGATAATTAAAACGTAAAAGCCAGTCTAAGGTTTAAATAGTAGGCTTTATTTATTAACAAGTCATTAGTATTATAATCTTGTAAAATCAAGCACATTCACATTCAAGGATATCCACTTTAATTATCGTATTCATCCCTCTTTCCTTTTATTTCATGAAGTAACCAAATATACGATGGGTATCCAGTCAAATTTAACCTTTACTTTAACCCAGGTCACACATTATGACCTCATTTCACAAAAATCCATTCTCTTCCTTCAGTGGTTCGAACTGAGGGCAAAATTAGAAAGACAGTCTGGTGTTAATATGATCGAGTTTCAGGCAGGGCTGTGAATGCGATTTTGCTTTTCTCGTGAGTTGATAGGCGTAACTGTTGTTCCTTGATTCATGCATATTTTTAATTCCTGTGGCTCCTCACTTTTTAGTATCTTAGCATTTTTAGGGTAGTTCTTGGCTGTCATTAATTATAGTCTTAAGGATCATAGGACGATTAGACGTAGGATAGGTTTAGCATTTAGGTTAACCGAGCCATGTAATTAGTATGGGCTACCATAAATAATAAAGCCTGGTAAACTAAGTCTAAGTAGGCCTAGATAAGGGCTTGTGTTCAAGTTTGGCCTATGCTAAAGTACATAGTTAAACGGCTAAATGTTCTACATATTCCCCGAGTGGTTTGTAGTTACACCAGCACTGTAGGAGTGTAGACTAAGCCTTTTCAACTTGAAACACGATTTTTTTTAAATGAATTCTCCTTCAGGGCTTCGGCTCCTATTTACCCATTTATTGTAGTTATTGTGAAGGCATCACTTTTGAGAGATTCAGAGCCAAGATTAAGTAAACAAGTATCTTAGCCTAACTGCCTTGGTTCAGTAATTGTAAACTTTTGGAAGCATTTTCGTTTGTGAAACTGGATTATAATTAATTAATGTGACAGTAAGTAACTTAAGCCTTTTTTTCGAGTACTTTTTTTTTAATGCAGCTAAGGGGCTGTCGCCGAGTTCGGTGGTAAATTTTTTTTTTTTAATAGACAAGTACGGTACCACTGCACAAAGCACGAAAAAGTAGCAGAAAAAACCTAAAAGTTATGGTATTTTTTTTACAAGAGTACATTATAGGTAGGGGTGCACCGATATGTCGGCATCGGCCAGCCGATATATTGGCTATTTGGCCGATATTGATATATCGGTCAGAGGTATATCGGCCGATATTATATTATTCTTGCCGAGTGTGAAACTATTGAAGTAAGTACATTAGTTATTATTCTTAATGATTGATAAGGCCTGAAGATCTGAAGGAGGGTGAAAAATAAAAAAAAGTTGAAACATTTTATTAAATTAAATTATCATTTTTATCAAAACATAATTGCATAATTTGATAATTTCAAAATAAAAAAAAGGCTCCTTTTGCTTTACTCTTCAATTAAAAAACAAATACCAAAAACTGAGAAGTACATTTCTAAAAAGTAAAAACTATTAAGCGAAATTATATAATTTGAGATTTGAATGGCTGATCATCAATTGCTCCATATTAATTTCAAAATAAAAAAATGCTCCTTTTTTCAAAAATAAAAATAGCTATACCCCTGTTTATTAAACAGGAGTATATTTACACACACACACACACACACATATATATATATATATATATATATATATATATATATATATATATATATATATACATACAGCTGTCCCATAAGTCTGGCATCATAGGAGAAATTCATATTTTTCTATTTCTATAAACCATAATTCATATTTTTCTTTCTACAGGCCATAATGTCTGTGAGCAAGGAAGAACAAATCCAGATAATTCTACTCATAGGAAATCAGAGTCAAAGAAAGGCTGCTGCTGAATTTAACAGACTGCATCCAGACCACGAGCCAATAACACAGAGTTGTGTTAGCAGACTTGTTGCAAAGTCTCTTTGACTCTGATTTCCTATGAGTAGAATTATCTGGATTCGTTCTTCCTTGCTCACAGACATTATGGCCTGTAGAAAGAGAAAAATATGAATTATGGTTTGTAGAAATAGAAAAATATGAATTTCGCCTATGATGCCAGACTTATGGACACCCTGTATATGTGTGTATATATATATATATATATATATATATATATATATATATATATATATATATATTGTATATATACTGTATATATAAGATGCTGCTTTTGCTTTACCCCTCAATTAAAAAACAAATACCAAAAACTGAGAAATACATTTCTAAAACATAAAAACTAATAAGTGAAATTATATAATTTGAGATTTGAATGGTAGAACATCAACTGCTCTCCATGTTCTGGAGTGAGCTTATTTCTAGCAGGCTCATAAATATTACCTCCAGTACTAAAAAGTCTTTCACTGCAAACTGATGATGGTGGAGCACTCAAATACTGTTTGGCTAACATTGGTAATGTGCCTGTTGTTGTGTTCTGGTAATTTTTCCACCATTTGAAGGGGCACATGTTATGAGCAAGATCTGGTAGGCTTAGGTATGTCTCAATTTCATTTAAGCATTTTTTTTGTGTCTCCTGTTGTTTCAGTTGAACTAGAGAAATATTTTTAGAGTACTTTCTTTTTCTTGAGCTTAAACACCCAGGTTTAACAGAATCTGATTCCATTGCTGATGCTTCTTGTTCTTGAATGAGCTTTTCATGTTTCTGACTCTTGTCAAAGAATGCCCAAATATCTGATTTTTTTAGCCTTTGGTGAAGAAGTTGATGAGCTTGAACTGTCCTTCCCCTCTGTCCCACTACTTTCATTTTCTGACTCCTCTCTCAAGTCTCCTTCTTGGCCAGTGCATTCATTTTGATTCAAGTTCAAGAGTGAAACAAAAGATTCCCAGAGTAGTCTTTTTGCTTCCTCTTTTTCAACATTGCTCATTAAGAATTTCATTTTGAATCGAGGATCCAGCACTGTTGCCAGAATCAATTTTTTGTTAGTTGTGTAGGCACTGAATCTTTGTTTGAATGTTGTTTTCAAATCACCAAGTATGGTTTTAATTCCACTGACATTTTGAACAGCATAATTGAGATAATTTTTCATCACTCTGATAAAAGGTATTATCAAAGAAGCTACTGCTGTTTTGCTACTCATTTCTTTTGTGATATCTTCAAAGTATTTCAGAACCATCACTAATGTTTCAGCTAGTTCCCATTGATTATCATCCAAACATTTGCATTTCTTTGATGCACAAAATAAGATGACTGCTCTCTTTTGTTCAACCAAACGCTCTAGCATATAGGTAGTAAGTAGAGTTCCATTTGGTTTGAACATCCTGGATCAATGAGTGTGTTGGTAATTTGAGCTGATTCTGAAACACACTTAATAATTCCCTTGATGCACTGGAATGGTTAAAATATCCCATAATGTCTCTTGCAATAGCCAGAATGTCAGTGATACTACTTTGCTGTTTAAAAAGTTTGTCCTGTATGCATAGTTGCAAGGTGTGGATAACACAGCCCAGATGAGATTCCTCCAGTAAACTTGAACTAGCCACCAATTTCATATTACTAGCATTATCTGTAACTAACATGTGTACCTTAGTAATATTGATTTCAAATTCTGTTAAGGATTCTTGGAAAAATTGACATTCTTTCGCCAGTGTGCGATCCTGGGAAATATGAAACTTTGAGAACTGCTGTTTTCATATCAAATGTAGGAGGAACCCAGTGGGCAGTTAAACTTATAAACAGATACATGCCATGAGTTGCCATTCATATATCAGATGTTAAACTTAAGTATTGTGTAACATGTATATAGTTGGCCTTTGAGCTTGTTTTTTACTCTATCATAAATCATGGGAACAATGTTTTCAGAAAAGTACCGCCTGGAAGGAATGTTATATTTTGGTTCCAAATGGTTTAGGATTCTCTGGAAACCCAAATCTTCTATCACTGAATATGGCTGGAGATCAGCAGCCATCATTTCACCAATGAGGTATGCAATTTCACAGCCCTAGGATCATTTATTTTCCATTCAAGCTTCTTTTCTAGAACCTCTTTCAATGTTTGTTGTTTAACACGTGTGCCAACCTCTGAGGTTTCCTCACTACTTGCAGATGACTTTATTTGATTTGTTTCAGTATTGGGTGCAATTTCAGATTTAGAACTGCTACTGCACTGGATTTGTTCTTCCACCTTTCTACCAAATAGACTTATGGATGGAGTATCTATTTTATCTGATCTGTTGCCCTTAGCAAGATTTTCTACTTTATGGAAAATTGCTGGATGTTTAATTTTCAAATGATTCTTTAGATTTGATGTCATCATTTTTTTGGAATGTTACTTCCTCTTGATACAGAAGTACCACACACCTGGCACTTTGCTTTGCTAGAATCAACTAGAACTTCAAAATAAGCCCAAAGAGGACTGGACATTGATTTTGACATGATCAAAATATTCAAAACTTCAAAAGCCAAAAATCAAAATTTATGCATGCTATTTATAATGGCAAATCATTTAAAATTATCTTATTTTATCCTATGAATATTTATTATTTATTTATCAAAGTCTGAAAAAATAAAAGTAATTAATACCTATTGCACTTATTTAAAATGTATCATGCATTCCTTAATATAGTAATGTTTATATAGTAAATCTAAAGTTAGAATTTAAGTTTATATAGTTAATTTTTAATTTTTTATTATATTGGATAATATCACTCTTAGGAAGTCCGAAGTAAAAACTCTAAATTGCCAGAGTGCACATTTAGCGATAAATAAAAATATGAATTGAAATGAATTTAATAAAACAACTATTTTTCTAGTTTAGTTAAATTAGGTTAGGTAAAGATATATCGGTATCAGCCAAATTTGTATATTGGTGCACCTCTAATTATAGGTTTTTGAGTTTTTTTGGAATTTTAGGTTAGGTTATGTTAGGTTACCATATATATTAAAACTATGTTTTTCCAATTGTTTTTGATGTTATTTGAACAAAATTAACCTTCATTCAAACCACATCAAAAACCATCAGAAAAACAAAGTTTTGATTTACAAAGCCTGTAATGTACACTTGTAAAAATTTACCAGAATTATCACTGAATAATGCAAAAAAAAACAATAATTGGGTCATTCCAGGTCAGTTCAACGGTGAAAAAAACGTGACCATCACCGATTTTTTAAAAAAATTGGCACACTTATAGATCTCTGTGAGAAAAACAGAATGATGCTTGTTTCAACACGCTAGGTCATATGATTCTGGAGATATGGCCATTCGAATTTTGTAAAAAAAAGGTCAATTTCCAAGGTCATACCATATTTCAACATGAAATATCTCGGCTCCTATTGCACTTACAGAGACCATTTAAACATTATTTTTAAAGCTTTTAAGCAGATCTACAACTTTGTTTCTATTCATATTTTACCTCGGTGGTCAAAAAAAAGTGTCTTATTTTTGACCTTTGACCTTGTGTAGGTCATTTGATGTCACAACCGATTTTTTTCTCCTTTCACCCAATTTTGGGTACACATGTCTACCTTAACCTAAAGCAAGATTTTTAGTGTTAAGTTAGTATAGACGCTACAGCCATTTTAGTGGACCATACCCACCTCCATTTTGACTACGTACCTTTTTCCACCAAACTTTGGAGCACTGTATCTTTGGAACTGTTTGAGCTAGAGTGTTAAGAAAAATACTATTAGATTTTTCTTACTGAGATATATAATGTCTGCTAATTTAAAAAAAAATCAGTAATTATCTAACCTAACCTAACCCAGTTATTTGGTCGAATAAGTATCCGGCCCTATTATAAAATTTTTTTTTTTTTGTATATTTCAGAGAATTATATAATATAGGTAATTTAAATTACATAATTAATTAATTAATTTATATGGACATTCAAAAGTGTGAAGAACTTCGAACCTGCTATCTTGTTTAAAGGTAAAGCTATGTACGTATATAAGTACCTTATACTAGGCTATAGGTACTACCCTATAGAATAAGTTCAGTTTTAAGAGTTAGATGAGTTTTAATAGAATTACTTAACTTTGTGTATTTATTCATTGTGTACAACAGTATGTACCCATGTGAAAATAAGCTTATTTAAACCTTGGAGCAAGGATTTTTTTGGCATCTGTATTTATTCCAATCTGTAAATCAAACTGCACATTTTTTCTTGTTGTAGACCTCTGAAACAAGATCAGTAGGTCCCAAATTTTATTTGTGCCATCTAAGCAAAAATAGCTTTTTAACAGGGTTGGATACAATGAATAATTATAATTGTATTTTTAATTAATTGATCCTAATTTCCATTAATTGTAATTGATTCAAAATGAAATAAAAATAAAGGTAATTGTAATTGATATTTGAGCTATAACTGATGTAATTGATCAATTAATGTCAATTAAAAATTATACCCCTAGATCTGGCAGTCATACATCATCCAATGAAAATAAACCTTTGATAGTTTATTTAGTTATATACTTAGATATAGATATATATTTATTTTAGATATATATTTATTTTAGATATATTTAGATACCATATATAGAATAGATAGTTATATTTGTGTAATTGTAATTGATTCAGACAAAATTAATTGTAATTGCAATTGATCTTGAAATTGTGAAGTACAGTACTAACTGTAATTAATTTGAAGAAAAATAAAAAATTGTAATTGTTTCCATTTTGTGTAATTGAACCCAACCCTGGCTTTTAAGCTAACGGTACATATGTTTTTTTCTTCTTTTTAGATAAATGTGGATTTCAGCAGTTTGAATATGGGCAGGTTCTGTTGTGACCCATTTAAAAAATACACAGGAAAAGTGAAAAAAGGCATTCGTGCATTGACTAAAAATTTGATTGATCAAAATCCTGACTTGAAACTAACAAATAATCATAAAGCATGTGCAACCTGTCAAAATATACTAGCAAATCGTCCATCCCCAATGCCTGAATGTGAACCACTTGAAAAATCACCATCCACCTCATCAAGTGCCCCATCTGAGCTAGAAACTGTTGGAGATGTAGTTGAAATGCAGTATGAGCTTAGTAAATTCAGTGCTTCATTGGCCACACTTGATGAGACCCCAATAAAACCATGTAAACTCTCTGACAGCACTGGTTACGCAAAGAGAAAGTTGAGGAAAGTAGTAGTAGTTGTGAAAAGAAAGCTTGAACTTGCAACTAAACAACCAATTTCATGCAGTGACTCAGATGATACAGAACTGGAGATTCTTCAATAACTAAAAGAGAAATTTAATCAAGTGACAAGTCAAAGTGAAAAACTGACAGTTCTTACTATTCTACCAAAAAGATGGAGAAAAGTAAAGATCAGAGAAGAATTTAAGTACTCAGATTACATGGCTAGGCAAGCAAAGAGTTTGGTGAGGGAGAAGGGAGTGCTTTCACCTCCTAATCCGCATTTGGGGAAACACCTGAATAGTGAAACTGCTGCCAAAGTAATTGACTTCTATCATTTGCCAGATGTGAGTAGACAAATGCCAGGGTTGAAAGACTATGTTTCTGTAAAAGGAGCTGATGGTAGGTGGGAAAGAAAACAAAAATTGCTAATCTTATGCAACCTAAAAGAAGCATTTGAGCTTTTTAAAACAAACCATCCAACAATTAAAATAGGATTTTCAAAATTTGCAGAGCTTCAGCCAAAAGAATGTGTTGCCAGGTGCCAGTGGAACACATTGTCTGCATTTGCACTAAGCACCAGAATGTCAAACTCATGATGGCAGCAAAAGGCAAATTGTCTTGAAAATAGCAGACATTATAGATCTCAGTGAGACAAATCTAATGGTACTTTTCTCAACACTCTAGCACAGTTCCAAAGAAACGGTGCTCCAAAGTTTGGTGGAAAAAGGTACTTGGTCAAAATGGAGGTAGGTATGGTTCACTGAAATGGCTGTAGTGTCTATACTAACTTAACACTAAAAATCTTGTTCTAGGTTAAGGTAGACATGTGTACCCAAAATTGGGTGAAAGAAGAAAAAAATTGGTTGTGACATCAAATGACCTACACAAAGTCAGAGGTCAAAAATAAGATCAACTTTTTTTTGACCACTGAGGTAAAATATGAATAGAAACAAAGTTGTAGATCTACTTAAAAGCTTTAAAATAGTGTTTAAATGGTCTCTGTAAGTGCAATAGGAGCTGAGATATTTCATGTTGAAATATGGTATGATCTTGGAAATTGACCTTTTTTTACAAAATTCGAATGGCCATATCTCCGGAACCATATGACCTAGAGTGTTGAAACAAGTGCCATTCTGTTTTTCTCATTGAGATCTATAGGTGTGCCAATTTTTAAAAAAGTCGGTGATGGTCACATTTTTTGACCCAAAATTCCATTGAACTGACATGGAATGACCCAATTATCACCAATTAAATAACTAAGGTTAATTGATTGGCCAGTTAGGTCAACTGTATACCCTTGATGATTGGTTAAGTTGATATTTTCGTTAAAACTAATGAAAATATCATGATGACAACCTAACAAATCATCAAGGCTGTACAGTTGACCTAACTGGGCATTTAATTATAAAGACAGCAGGAAATTTGCAAAATAGCCTATATTTAGAAAGTATATTTACAAATATATTTACAAAAAATTAATAAATAAATAAATAAACAAAAAACTTAAATTTTTGCGAACAATATTTCAATATCTATGAATATCTACAAAAAAAAATGGACTCAATGGTGAATGTTCTCCATATTAAAACCAATGTGTAAGTTAACATGGCAGAGGAAGAAAACAAACCCATGTATAAAATGTGCATTAGACTGCAACCTACATGCATTAAGATGTGATGAATGCAGACTATGGATAAACTACAGTTGTAGTGAACTACCTATTTATTTCCTACTCATCCTTCAAAATTCAAAAAGAAAATTCTCACACTTTAGATGTGTTCATCAAATTTGCGATGACTATGATAGGCAATTTGAAGAGCTTGAAGTAGAACTGGCAGGTGAGTTACAGGAGGAAGAAATTATCATTGCCAATGCAGAGCTTGCTGAAAAAGTGAGAAACCCTCAGGATGAGCCCCTAGAGAGAGGGAAACTGCAAGCAAAAAGGGCACCAAAAGAGAGAGAACAAGAATAGGAAATAGACATTAAGACCTTCAACAAAGTGAACAACCCCACTGTACACAGTCACCAAAAAGCCAAAAGTGAAAACAAGAAGCCAGTATGCAAGTATTACAGGAGGCGCTTGTGTAAATATGGACTTAAGGGAAGAGAATGCCCATTTGCTCACCTACCACTCTGCAAAAAAATTTATAAATGATAGTAGGGTAATTCCAGGACAAATAGACAAATGAAAGTGCCAAATATACACTCCGCCATCTCCAAAATTCATGAAATTTGGTGTGAGGGTTGGTTTTGGTCCAAATTACAAAAATCTGAGTTTTTTTGAAAATTGGTCAAATTGGTCAAGTTGGTCAAATTTTATGGCTTGACCAAATTTTGGCCAAATGAAAAACCAACAATTTTCAAACATAAATATCTCAGCTGCTAATTGTGGTAGCTTAATAAGTCTTAAATGATAAAATATGTAAAATTAACTAGTTTCTAAATATGTATCATTTTTTTAGGGTAAGAAAAATAAAATTATGATTTTTTGGAAAAAATGTCAAATTTTTATTTTTTTTTCCAATTTGGCAGCGAAGATATCATTTTTCGAAAAAAAGACCAAGAATAAAAAATGTTTATTTGATGTATGTACACCATAATAAGTAATAAAAAGTCAGCTTATAGTTTATTATAAGGCTCAAAACTGAGTTTGAAATTGAGTAATAAATGTTTTTTTCAGACAACAAAGATTTATTACAGACTTGGTCCAAAAAAAGACAATTTTCAATTCATATAAAAAATACATGTAGATAAACCAAAGGAGAAATTTTTTTAAAAATATATGTACAATGTACATACATAACCTCTCTTATATTTAGGGACAGAATATATTGACAATAATAATGTTTAATTTATAAAGCGCTTATCAGAGTATAAAATACTCTTCCTAATACTACACGTACACAAGTCTTTGAGAATGAATTAAGAGACAGTATTCTCATCCAGTGAATCCAAATTTTAGACACTAATAATATAATAAGAAAAAAGAATTTAAAAAGATTTTTATAACTATTAAGTAGATACACAAATCTTAGATAAAAATTTTAGAAATATTATATAGACAATCTTAAATAGTATACATTCGATAGAATTTATTTTATCTTTGAAAAGTTATTTAATTCTTGAAGCGGAAAAATGTATTGTATTCTTGTTCCTCCTCATAAACTTGCTTCAATACTCCCAAATATATTTTCTGTTGGAACGTGACAAACATCATCTTGCGCAGGAAAAATGTATGAGGGACATACGCCCGAAGGATGGAGAAATTTTTATCAGAAAATCATTATATTCACAGTCAAAGGACTGGACTAATCCGAGCCATAGTTTATTTTCATACATACAACCCACAAAAGAGCCTGTTTCAATTTTGCGTTGAGAGACAGTATTATGTTCTTGATCCGAAGCAGAAACTCTAATGAGCTCTCTTATTTCGACTGACTGTGCACTCTGAGAGAGTGGATAAACCTTCAACGAATTCTTGGAAATTGGGATGAAGTGATGTAATTGTTGAGTACCTTTGATAGAAGTAATAGGTTCATTCAGACGTTTTTGCAAAGAAAGCTCTACATCTACAACTTCTGCCTCAGAGACGTAAAAAAAGTCAATAGCAGTTAGGAATTCTTGAGAGCAGAAATTGTAGAAGTCCTCAGCTGTTAAGATTTGATGGTCGAGAGGCTGTCGTAAGCTTTCTCTGGCAACTGCTCTTTTTACCGTTCCGGCAATACCGTCGCAGGCATTCTTCCCGTGGGATGTCGCAAAAAAATTCCACTCAGCATGAATTTTGAAGTCTTCGAAATGATGGCATAAATTTAGAAAATTTGTTTTATTCTTATACTGAGCCGCGCATCCATCTATGAAATAATGAATTTTAGTTAGGTTTGAATTTTGTTGTTGGATGCACAGGATTAATTTTTTGAGAAAACTATGAACCAGAATTGTATCATGCCTGCGATGGTTTGAAACGAAGCAGTAACTTTTGCAAATGAGTTTTCCTGCATTGTTTTTGGAATAATAAATGAATGGGTGCACTGTACATTGCGAGTTCTCCCAATGAAACCCCTGGGCACAATCTTGTACGATGAATGAGAAGTTTTCCGCGAAATTGCCCACCAAGACACCTTCATTTTCGGGCAGAGTTTCTTTTAGATTTTTGAAGTAACTCGACTGACATTTATTCATGAAGTGGTCTCTTGTCAGTTGTGCAATTTTTTTGGTGAGCAATTCCACGTATTCCTCTGGAGTTTCAGTAATATCTTTTAACATACAGTGATCGATGGACACCCATTGTTTATATTTTCTCTTTCATCGCCATGAAGTCCAAACTTTCCAAATAATTTTTGATTCTGACCTCTCGCGGGCATCTTTTGCATCGGTGCATCATACAATCTTCATTGTCCATGCCGCAGACGGATAAAGACATTAATTTTTTGTAGTCTAAATCTTTAATGCCTAACGCTGATATTTGTAGTTTCGGATTTTGGTGATGCGTACATACGCAGACACTGTGAGTTCCACTTTGTCCCGCAAGCATGCACCACGATGGTCGAAGATGAGCAAAGGTACTAAAGCCTATTTTGGGATTTTCATCATTTTTTGCATATTCAGCATATAACTCTTTCAAGTTACACAATACCAGTCTCTCTTGTTTTTTTTTATTTTTTCACCCTCTTCATTTATTGCAAACTTATAATCTTTGATTCCCAGATTGCGGCTCTTACGCACCATATACTTTGTTGCTCCAAAGAAGTCAGCAGTTTTTTCAATGGGATGGGGATACAATGATAGTATTTGTAACCTAAGATTGCGATCATTACTTGCTTGAAATTTCTCCTTTAATTCTTCCATAACCTTTTGATACCTGAAATAAAGTGTATTTGACATTAAGTTTAATTAGTATATTTTAATTAAACTTTTCATAAAATATGTATATGTATTATATTGTCCGATTATAAAATGTAAACATAAAACTTAATTTAGTATATACTTCGATGACTGTATTAAATTTAATTTAAAATGTCAAATTTCAATAACTATGTCCGAAAAGTAGTCTTGCCTCTAAATCATCTTCCAAACAACTTTTTTTGGATGGACCAGCTTCAGAATAGTCAATAGGAGCCCCATAAGCAGCTTCAAAACTTCGTTTAACCTTTTCCGTTGTCGATCTGAATTTTGTAGAAGCCTTTATCTGTTTTTGTCCCGGCTTCAATCCAGCTGTAAAACAAATTCATAAATTTAGGTTGCGTGAAATAATCAAATATCAAATATTTTGTATATATGTATTCAAGTGCTGATGCTAATATTTAAAAACAGAAAACTACGAATTTAGCATTAAGAAACAAATGTCCTGAATGGAGTCTCTATTGTTTTATTACCTGTTTTAATAGGGCTTTCATCAAATAAAGGTAAAATATTGTTGCTGAGCAAATCTTTATTGAATTGCCTGTCTTGAACCACAAATTCTTCCAATGGTGGTGGATTTGTGGAATCACTACTGCTTCGCTCCATAGATTCGTTAACTATGTCTGGCTCAGGTATTGGCGCAGGTTCCGGCTCTCTGGATGAATGTTGAACATGTTCTAATACAATTGGCTTCTTTTTAATTGTGACATAGCAATTGCTGCATAGTAATTGATTTTCTTCCAAAATTCCATAGCTTGCAGCTGCCATGGCAGTTTACTTTTTTGATGTTACAGAAAATTCTTCTCGAGTGTTTTTTCATAGGATCGCAACAAAATTTTGTATTTTGAGGCATTTTAAGGGTTAGGGAAATTTACGTATACTAGAAAATTAGGTATATACTGAAAATCTGGAAAGAAAGCAAAAAATTATTAAAATTTGGAGGATTTTTCTTTTCATAATAATTGTCGATAAGCTGACTTTTTATTACTTATTATGGTGTACATACATCAAATAAAAATTTTTTATTCCTGGTCTTTTTTTTGAAAAATGATATCTTCACTGCCAAATCGCACCAAAAAATAAAAAATAAATTTTTTCCAAAAAATCATAATTTTATTTTTGTTACCCTAAAAAAATGATACATATTTAGAAACTACAGTTAATTTTACATATTTTATCATTTAAGATTTACTACACTACCACAATTAGTAGCCGAGATATTTACGTTTGAAAATTATTGGTTTTTTCATTTGACCAAAATTTGGTCAAGCCATAAAATTTGACCAACTTGACCAATTTTCAAAAAAACTCAGAAATTTGTAATTTGGACCTAAACCAACCCTCACACCAAGTTTCATGAATTTTGAAGAGGTTACCGTGTACTTCATTTGTCTATTTCTCGTAGAATTACCCAGTAATGGCATTTCTGAATGTAGATCCAATGCAAGATGCCCCTATCTTCATCCTCAAGTTTGCCAGAGCTCATGGTGGGAAAAGTTGTTTTAAAGAGAACTGCAATTTGGCCCACCTGAAGGGAACAATCCAAATGCAACCACATCAAAATCAATGGAGAGAATACCAGGATAGTGAGCCTGCTATCCATCAGCACTATTTGGCCCAAGGGATGCAAGAAAACCCAAGATCAAATACCATTCCTGCACCCAGATCTTATGCTGATGTAGCGGGTCCAGGTAAGCCCACTGGTGACAATAGTACAACAAGCAACCATGAAACCCCATTGGGGTATTACCACCTCATGAAACAAATACAAGACATTCAAAGCTCACTTGGGCTCCTCATACAAAAGCAAATGAGAACCCCAGCAGGAACCCTACAAATGCCCTACATGTGGGAGATGAAACAAATGGCTCCACAAATGTATCAATAATTTACTTAAACATCCAGGGCCTTTACCCAAACTCAAACCATACCAAAGTACCTTACCTAAAGAGCCTAGTGGAAAACACTACTAGCACAGTTATAGCCCTCACAGAAACACACCTGAACCCCATGATCATGAGTAGTGAAATTGCAATCAAAGGGTACACCACCCATAGATGTGACAGAGAAGACCGTCTAAATGGTGGTGTCCTGATATACATCCCTGAAACATTCAAAATGAACTGCTCACAGCATACTCAAATGGAGCCTGTGAACTCCTAATCATCATGCTCAGTATAAATAAAGAAGACACAATACTAGTGAATATCTATAGCTCCCAGATAGCTCCCATCTAGAGCTCACTGAAGTTCTGGAAGAAATCAGGCAATGCCCAGCTATTGTAGACTCAAGAGACTTAATCATTACAGGAGACTTTAATCTCCCAAATTGCTCCTGGAACCAACTATACACTCTGACCACAATGTCATGCACATATTCACAAACTTGTCTCTCCACAAATGTAAGCAAGACCCATGCCATGTGGACTTGCCATACTCTGACCCAAACCTGCTCAAGTCAGACTGGACATCAATAAATAACTGTCTGGGAGAAATAAACTGGGAAGATGAATTAGAAAACCTAGAACCAGAAGAGTGCTGGAGTAGAATACAATACCTGCTATCATCAGCATTATACAAGCACACACCAAAGAAAAACGATAGTGCAAAGAAGCACCTGACAAAAGAACACAGATACAGAAGGACACTTATGAGAAAGAGAACAAAGCAATTAAGTGATACAAGACATAGTAACATCCGGAATCAGATACTGATGTTAGAACTTAAAATAAAGGAGTCAACCATAAGAGAGAATATTGATAATGAACACAAAGCTATTGGCACTATAAAGGAAAATAGCAAATTCTTCTTTAGCTATGCTAAACGCAAAGCAGTTATCAAAATGAGCATTGGCCCATTGCTTGCTAAAGATGGACTAACTCACATCTAATCCACAGGAAATGGCAAACATTCTACAATCTCAATATGCTTTAAGCTGGAGTACCCCTGTAGTAGCAAAGAAAATAAAAACTACAGCATTTTTTGATAGAGAAGAAAATGACCAAGACAGACCATTATTGGAAGATATACAAATAACCACTGGAGATATACAACAGGCAATAAAAGAGCTACCAGGGAGTTCAGCCCCTGGTCCAGATGGAATTGGAGCCAAGATTCTTAAGGAATACAAACATACTTTATCTCTGCCTTTGAAAATCCTGTGGAGATCCTCACTAGAGACCAGTAGAATCCCACCAATCATGAAACAAGCAAATATTACCCCAATCTACAAAGGAGGCAAAAGAAAGGAAGCTGAGAACTATAGACCCATATCCTTGACTTCCCATATTATCAAAATATTTGAGAAAGTCCTGAAAAGGCACATTGTCAGTTTTATAGAAAATGACATCTCTTAGAAGACTTTCAACATGGCTTCAGACAAAAGAGATCCTGCCTTACTGAACTTATAGACCATTGCAATACAATCCTACAATATTTGGGAGAAAACCAGAATGTTGATGTCATCTATCTAAACTTTGCAAAAGCTTTTGACAAGGTTCACCATGGTATATTGTTCCATAAACTAAAAGAACTTGGTATTTGTGGAAAAATAGGAAAATGGATCCATGCCTTTCTCTCTGACAGAAAACAAATAACAATTGTAAATGGAGCAAAATCTATAGAAAAAGAAGTGATTAGTGGAGTGCTGCAAGGTACAGTACTGGGACCAATTCTATTCATTATAATGCTAAACAATATAAACTGTAACCTAGGAAGCTCTCTCCTGTCATTTGTGGATGATACCAGAATACTAAGACCAATTACAGAAAAAGAAGACTGTACAGAGTGACAAAAAGATGTACAAACTATGTATGCATGGGAGATGCAAATAATATGGCCTTCAATGAAGACAAATTTGAACTAATTAAGTATGGACCAAATAAATACTTGAAAGAACAATTCAACTACACTGGACCCACAGGAAAAGATATTGTACAAACTGATCATGTAAGGGATCTAGGGATTATATTATCTGAAGATGCAACATTCAAAAGGCACATTGACAAAGTAACCTCATCATGCAAACAACTAATAGGATATATACTGAGGACATTCAGAACTAGGGACAGTATGACCATGCTTACCCTATGGAAATCACTTGTTCTTCCACGCATTGATTTCCCCACAAACAGAATGAATTGCAAAAAATTGAGTGCTGACAAAGAACCTTTACCTCGTATATTAAACAACCTGATGGGCAACAGGTGAGTAAAAACAAATTAAACTACTGGGATAGGCTTGGAGACCTTGACCTTTATTCCATAGAGAGGAGGTTTGAGAGATACGTCCTAATCTACACCTGGAAAATTCTAGAAGGGTTTTTAGTTGCCCCCAATACTGAACCAATTGTGTCCACTTTAACAAGAACTGGCAGAATGTGTCAAAAAATCACCTCCCACCAAACAGTCTGAGAAGGATTCAAACCCTTCAATATAATAGTATCTCTAGGCAGGGTTCTCGCCTGTTTAACGCCTTGCCTCATTACCTTAAAGATATAAGTGCAGTCCCAGTTGGTACTTTTAGAAAACACTTGGACATGTTTTTAGCTAACATACCTGACCTACCCACAGTGCCAGGGTATTCCTCTGCCAGACCAGCCCCCACAAATTCAATAGGGGACCAAATCGGATGGCAGGAGCAAGTGAAAAGAAGGGTGGTGACTCCGTCGTGGCCCTGCCTCAGGAGGCACTGAGCGGACTTTGTGGGAGCAGCACACCCTTGAGGCAGCAGTGCTTCAAGGTAAATTCAAGGTAACTAGGTAGGGCTTGGAAATCAGTGATGATAATTGCCGCCATTTTCCATAATGATAATCGCGATATTGACAATATTTGATGATTGAATGAATCCATCCGTATCTGCTATGTGTGTGTGACATAACATGACTGTGTAAGGCATGCAGTTGTAGCAGCTAGCTGCAGACAATGCCTCAAGGCCACAACAGTGGAGATGTTGATGTTCCTGAATGCTAATTATGAAGTTGTTGCTCAGCAGCAGCAGTAAGCAGTTGGAGCTGGAACTGTGGACTGGAACATTGTGAAATGTAGTTGCATTGCTGGAACATTGTGAAATGTAGCTGCACTGCATATTTATCGTTTGATACAATCCTTTCCTTACCTTTGAAAGTGTATAAATTGTGAAAATACAATCCTTACCTTTGAAAGTGCCAGTGTCATTCTTTTCCCTACTACTTTGTCAATCAATACAAACAATTTAATATACTTGCAGCCCTAATCACATCACTCAGTCGTAGAATATGAATCATAGAACAATCAGCATTGTTTTTGCTTTGATATTAACAGAAAAATGTTATGCAGTTTCACAGCTGAATTTGTCGGAAATTATAAAAATTTACATAAAAAACCTGTTGAAAACTTGTCTATGAAGATTATTGTTTTCTGAAAAGTGGTGTTGATTATCGCCAACTTTTTCTGCAGCGATCAATTATTACGATATCAGCGATTATCACCAAGCCATATAACTGGGCATTCAGTTGACCTAACTGGGCATTCAGTTGACCTAACTGGGCATTCAGTTGACCTAACTGGGCATTCAGTTGACCTAACTGGGCATTCAGTTGACCTAACTGGGCATTCAGTTGACCTAACTGGGCATTCAGTTGACCTAACTGGGCATTCAGTTGACTGGGGGCAACTCACAAACTTGTAGATAGATCACAGCACTGCATTATCACATGCTCACACTACAACAATAATTTAAACTATATAAACTTTGATATAATTAAGATTGCAAGTTTTGCACACCATGTTGGAATCTAGACTGAGAAATTGCGTGATTTTGAATGTGGGATAGAGCCAGGTTTAAATTTGATTGGCTGGATGATGTCACAAGAGCTTGTGTCACTTGGTGATTGGTTGATGTCTGCCATGTTGATCATGGTGGTGATAGTGGCAAGTTCAAATTTTTTCTAACATAATTTCCTTAAACTTCACCATAAAATGATATTTCCCCAGTATATAATTAAGTGTAGTGTTAGGTACATATATTTTAAAGTTGAAAAGGGTAGTGTATGTTTATAAAACCACGATGCCCCTTAGCTGCATAATAGCCTTGCTTATAATATATTTGCACAAAAAAAAAAAAAAGTTGTTACGAAATATTATAATATCTCATTGCTATTCATTCATATGCTTGACCAATCATGTGACATAATGTATTTCACTGTGTCATTCCACTGATCCAGAAATTTGTTAGACACAGTCAGTAATTTATTCTGATTGCTGGAAAGCATACAACTCTATAAAAGAACTTCCACAAGACTATACTCATATTCAGGGCTGTGGAGTCGGAGTCGGAAGCAATTTTGGTGGTGCTGGAGTCGGAGTTGGTAAAAATGTACCGACTCCGACCTCAATATAAATTTTAATAAAATATGTTTTTGTGTGTGATATCACTGGCAGCTATGGTGGTTAAACCACTTAAATAATAAACACAATGTTTTCCATTTCAGACACTAATGCCATTAATTCATTTTTTCCTTTCAGATAATATTTTTTATTTTTAATGCTTATTTAATTTTGAGTTCTTTCTAAATTTCATAAGTTTTTAACTTTCAAGTCTAAAACCCCTTTCACAATGGCAAAGACACTTCCAACAAAGTCTGCAGTTTTTTAATATTTTACAATAACCACAGATGGGAAACATTTCGTGTGTCAGTGTATGATAGAAGATGATGATGATGAAAAATTATGTGAAGCAAAAATCAGTGGTTTTACTGGCTCTGATAAAAATGCACCAACCAGAGCATCAAATTTGAAAAGATATTTGCAGTGTTTCCATCCCAAAATTTTAGAAGTTGTCATTGAGAAAGATAGTAATAAAAACCTTCCAACTACTTCAAAGTTAACAAAAGATCAGAAATCTACTGAATGACAAGCACCACTTACAAGATTCTTTACTACAGACAAAGTTACCGTAACAATGACCACAGATGATGATACTTCACGTGGTGGTGATGAAATGCCTCTTGTGTAATTATCATCACAGCAGATTTAGAATTAATATACCTTCGGAGTTGGATAGACAAAAAATTAAGGAGTCGGAGTCGGTTTTTTATGTGCTGACTCCACAGCCCTGCTCATATCAGAATATTTGAGTGTCTTGAAAAGCCACATTGTCAATTTTATTATAGAAAATGAACATCTCTCAGAAGACTTTCAACATAGTTTCAGACAAGAGAGATCCTGTCTTACTGAACTTATAGACCATTGCAACACAATCCTACAATATTTGGGAGAAAACCACAATGTTGATGTCGTCTAACTAGACTTTGCAAAAGCTTTTGACAAGGTTGACCATGGAATATTATTCCACTAATTAAAAGAACTTGGAATTTGTGGAAAAATAGGAAAATGGATCCATGCCTTTCTCTCTGACAGAAAGCAAATAACAATTGTAAATGGAGCAAGATCTACAGAAAAAGAGGTGATTAGTGGAGTGCTGCAAGGTACAGTACTGTACTGGGACCAATACCATTCATTATAATGCTAAACAATATAAACTGTAACCTAGGAAGCTCTCTCCTGTCATTTGTGAATGATACCAGAATACTAAGACCAATTACAGAAAAAGAAGACTGTACAGAGTGACAAAAAGATCTGCAAACTATATATGCATGGGCAGATGCAAACAATATGGCCTTCAATGAAGAGAAATTTGAACTAATTAAGTATAAACCAAATAAATGCCTAGAAGAACAATTCAACTACACTGGAACCACAGAAAAAGATATTGTATGAACTGATCATGTAAAGGACCTAGGGGTTATATTATCTGAAGATGCAACATTCAACAGGTACATTGACAAAATAACCTCATCTTGCAAACAACTAATAGGATATATACTGAGGACATTCAGAACTAGAGACAGTAAGACCATGCTTACCCTGTGGAAATCACTTGTTCTTCCACGTATCAACTACTGCTCTCACTTATGGTTTCCCCACAAACAGAATGAATTGCGAAAAATTGAGGGCCTACAAAAACCTTTACTTCATACATTAAACAACCTGATGAACAACAGGTGGATAAAAACAAATTAAACTACTGGGATAGGCTCAGAGGCCTTGACCTTTATTCAATAGAAAGGAGGTTTGAGAGATGCATCCTGATTACACCTGGAAAATTCTAGAAGGACTTTTAGTTGCTCCCAATACTGAACCAGTTGTGTCCACCTTGACAAGAACTGGCAGAATGTGTCAAAAACATCACTTCCCACCAAACAGCCTGAGAAGGATTCAAACCCTTCAATATAATAACTAGTACAGTATCTCTAGGCATGGTTCTCACCTGTTTAACTCCTTACCTCAGTACCTTAGAAATATAAGTGCAGTCTCAGTGAATACTTTTAAAAAACACTTGAACATGTTTTTAACCAACATACCTGACCAACTCTCAGTGCCAGGGTATTCCTCTGCCAGACCAGCCTTCACAAATTCAATAGTGGACCAAATCTTATTATGGCAGGGGCAAGAGAAAAGAAGGGTGGTGATTAAATCATGGCCCTGCCTCAGGAAGTGCTGAGTGGACTTCGTGGGAGCAGCGTACCCTTGAGGCAGAAGTGCTTCAAGGTAAATTCATAAGACAATCAACCATTCAGAAAATTTTGTGTATCCAATTGATCCTACTTTGCATAAACAGAATATAGAGTGCTTGTGGAAGGACATTAAATCCTGGGTTTTATGCTCTGGTAATTGTAATTACCACTATGAGCAGTATTTCACCAGATACCAGTACCTTTTCTTGGCAAACAAAGTGACCAGCATACAGTCCTCCATACATTTTTAAGGATAATAGCCAGGGTTGTCCTAATTGGACCCAATCCAGTTGTCCCAAGTACTTTTTTTTTCCAGAAAAAACACCTGAAAAACCCACATAAAACTCATGCAACAGGTTTGGGAGGGGGGGTCTAAAAATAAATTAGTCACTAATAAAATAATGTAGCTTATAGATTAATTCTTGCATAGTACGGTACTCTTTACTGAAATATACTAAAATATGAAATATGGATCAATAAGAGAGTCCACATTCACACAACTTGACTGAGATATTACAGACATTAATTATTTGAGCATTTTATTTTCAAGGAAAACATATACCCGACTGCCCAATGAAAATAAACTCATGGTAAATAGTTATTTTTATAATAAACTCTCGGTTATTTAGTTCTATTTTTATACTAGCTATAATATTTTGGCCAGTGAAAATATGAAAAAAGCCAAAAAACTCATGTTGGTTGGGCTTTTGCCAACCCTGATAATAGCTGGTTTACCCTCAGACTGAACAATACTGAGGTAAGATTTATGTTAGGTTAGGTTTACCAAAATGCTTTCTTATAGCAGTTGTTGATGATTTACTCAATTCTTGTATTTACTTGCTGCACAATTGAGCTGAAACATCATGATTTTCAACTTTGAATAAAATAGGTTCTGGCTCATTTACACAGCAAATGAATATCTCAGATTTGAATAAATCTCATCAAATACTAGGCCTACTAGAAAAATGTATTTTGGTATGATTTTGCAGGTGATGACATTTCCTTGAGATTTACCCTGGTTACTGATGATAAAATTCCAAATGTAGTTTGGGGATGGTTCATAATAGCTTCGTAATATCAAAATGTACCTAATACCTAGTCTTGTTAATGTTCGAGATTTTCAGTTATAATTTTTCCAGTAGTTATATATATATATATACCCGTGTCACTTTCGTGAAATAATTTTTCATATATATATATATATATATATATATATATATATATATATATATATATATAGTTTTGTTGTGAGAGGACCAAAACTGTTTAATCAGCTGCCCAAAGACCTAAGGAACACAAGTGGTGTTGCAGTGGACATCTTCAAAAGAAGATTAGATGCCTGGCTCAGAACAATCCACCATGAGCTGGGCGTACCTGGCTATGTGAGGTGGAGAGTAGGGATGCACCATACCAATATCGCTTTTTAGTTGATAACTGATACCAATACCAATAATTAAAAACAGTATTGGCCAATAACTGATACTGATATCCAGCTAGGGTTTATTAGTTTGTCATATTTTTGTAACATATTCATAATTTATTTTCTGTGTTCAAAATTTGGCAACAAAGCAATAATCCTTTTCATTCAAGATGGCAATACTGCATTAGATGTCATAGTTTTGTTTGTTATACAATTGGACTGCGGGTCTATGTTGGGCTTAGTAAATGTGTTTTTAACCAACTAGCTGGGTTAATATTGTGAGCTATGACTACAAGATAGTTTTTTGGTTTTCTAGGTTTTATACCTGTTTCTCAAAGGATTTACATTTGTTTGATTGGCTGTTTGAAAAGAAAATTGGGTAAAACTTACGTGCTACATTTGGGTCATTCCATGTCAAGTCAGCCACCTAAAACACTCGCCCCTTTCAATTTTGCTCATACTTGGCACAATAGCAGATATACATGCCAAACTTAAATTCCCAAATTATTAGAGCTGACTGACCTTTGGTTACTGAGATACAAGGTCACAAAGTTGTGACATTTTGACCTTTTTTGCGTTAAATGACTATTTTCAAAACGGTGTAACTAAAAACCTATTAAAGCTAGAGCATTGATTTTGGTCTCATTTTAAAGCTCTTTAGTAGCCCCTTGTTTATTGTCTCTTGTTAAATATCTCTACTGTGAAGAATAAAAAAATCCCTTCAAAAGTTGACCTTTGACCTTGAATAAAAAAAAAATACCTTCTCCTAAAAAATTCAATTTTTTTACATTAATACCTTGAGTCATGTACAACAAAATCCCAAGAAGCTGTAAGTGGCTGATAACTAGTTCAATGTATAAAAAATAATGAATTCAAGCAACATTTTGAAAAAAGTCATTTTATACAAAAATTGTCATGACTTTGTGACCTTGTATGTCAGTAACCATTTTTGTCTAAGGTCAGCTCAATCTCTTACAAATACAACCCATATCTACATACTATCTGCAGCCTTCTACAAACAAGCAAATGCTTATTTTTAAATATTTGTTCTTTACCCACCTCACCTGTATGTTGTGCATGTATGTGATGGTTTTCAGTAGTTGACAAGATTCTTGTGGGCCACCCAATTTATTGTGATTTCTAGAAGAGAAAACAATTTTTAATGTATACCTAGATAGCTACCTAATTAACAAATACAAGTAACATATTAAAATGTACATACAATATGTATAGGTATAGTGCTCATTGATTTCCATTTATCACAACTTAAAATGTATGCAGTGTATATATAGTTACATGACCATTTTAATTTTGAATTCTTACCTTTCTGTGCTGTAGATCTGCCAAAGCTTTGGATGCCTTCAAAGTAACTTCTTTGCAAATCCTGTATGTTCGTCCATTAGTAGTAGATGCCTCAACTTGTGTTAGAATATCTGAATATGGTAAGATTAATTCATCTGGTCGACCAGGATACACAAATGATGGGTTTGGGCCATGAGGATGAAGGAATGTGACTTTTACTTCTCTATTCTCTGGTATCTTTTCCAGCACATATGCCACCCACCAATGGCCATCATATGCAGCAGTAACAAAACCATGTATTTTCTCCTCAGTCACAACTTCTTCCTTTTCAGTAACTTTCTCAATATTTGAATAATCTGATAATGAATAATGTTTAACCTTAAGAGAAGTCAATGAAACTGGCTGTAAATGGTGTAATTTCTGTGTACCAGCAATAGTCCTTGCAGTTGAGTGTCTTTCTTGGAGAAGTTGGCTTTCCTCTTCATGCTCTTTATTGGTTGAAAAATGACATTTTATATTTACAATATTTTCACTTGCAAATGTATATAACTGTTCTGCAGTAAGGATCTGTTCATCATAAGGTCGTTGTAGACTAGCTTTTGCAGCTAATCTCTTAACTGTGCCTCCAACACCATCACAGGGTCCCTTTCCATGACTTGTTGCAAAAAAATTCCATTCTGCCTCAATTCCAAAATCATCTCTGTGATGGCAAAGATTCAAAAAGTTTTTGCAGTTCTTATACTGTCCTGCACACCCATCTGAAAAGTAAATTATTTTGTGGATGGAACCGATGGATGAGATATTATCTTTTAGGAATTTTATCAGATGCTTTTGAAACAAATGTACAGCAACTGTGTTATGGATGTTACACTCTGAAATAATAACAAAGCTAAGGTGAGCAATCTCATCTTCCTTTTTATAGTAAATAACAAATGGATGTAGAGTAGCCATCTCATTGTTCCAGTGAAAGCTCTGAACCTCATCTTGAAGAATAAAGGAATAATTTTCAGCAAAATCACACACAGCAAGGACCTCACCATCTTTCAAAGACATTTTTGTTTCACGGTAATAAGTTGCTTGCATCTTTGTCTTGAAGTCATGTATCTGGTATTCTTTCAGTTGGTTACAGAATTGGTCAATATATTCATCTGTATTCAGTTCTACTGATTCAAGATTTGACCGATCTGTATTGGTCCACTTTTTAAAATTTATGATATCAATGAAGTTGTTTGTAAATATGTCCAGTAGTCTGTTTTTTAAATCTGATGGATCTCCACATTGTTCACATTGTCTGAGGCAGCATTTCTGTGAGGCAGGATTGCATTCCATAAAGGCAACACAATGACGTACATTCTTAATAGGTGTGTCATCATTTGCAGTTAGTTTTTCTAATTCAGCTCCTACAAACATAAGTTTGGCATTCTGATGAATTGTACAGACACATACTGAGTGAGTTCCTGTTGCTCCAGCAATAACACACTGCTTTGGACGCAATTCTGCAAATTTACTGAATCCCACCTTAACCAAAGGATTTCTTTCTTTGAAAATATGATAGGCTTCTTTTAAATTGCAAAGTAAAAGATGCTTTTGCAAATGTATCCTTCCTCTTTCATTGTCAATGATACTACAATAGTCTTTCTTTCCTGGCATTGTTCTACTGATGTCTTCTGAAAGATAAAATGCTTTAATAGCATCAACAGTATCCTGTTTAATTCTTTTCCCACCCTTTGGATTTGGGTCTGAAAGGACACCTTTTTCTTCAACTATTTTTTTAGCAATAGATGCTGTATGCCTTGTGTTTAAATTCTGAAGCAATTTTCCTAATGCTCCAACTTTTGGGCAATACAGTGAGGATTTTTATTTTATCACTTCTTTTAGTATTTTCATTTTTGAATTTTTCCTTGAGTTGATTTATTATTTCTAAACAGTCTACATCTCCAGATGGCTCCTTAAATTGTGAGTCAGAAATCTCTTTTCCTGCAACTGTTTCCATTCTCTTCTTAACTGTCTCTGTCACCTTGCTTAGTTTTTTAGCTCCATATGACTTTTGCTCTACAAGCTTTCTCTTTTTTATGGGTGATTCACCAATTGAAACAAAAGAAGCATTCAAAGTACACATCTCATGGTTTTGCTCTGAAGTTGATGCATCACTATTGTCAACATTTTCAATTTTCTCAAGATCTTCAGGTGGTTCACTACTACAAGAAGAATCATCATTTATGTCTGAATTCAAAGTGCCTATTCCTTTCTCAGGCAAGGACTCAAGATGTTCTCTACACTGCTTACAAAGTCTGTGATGTAGTGTTAAGTGCAGATCGGGAAACTTATTTACAAGTTCCTGTGGTACAATTCTCAAACTCTTCTTTCGACACTGACCTTTGTGACGCAGCAAAGGATCAGCACACTTCTGTTTCAGTTTTAAATGTTCCATGTTTGTACTCTGAAATCACAAAAGCACAAAGAAAATCCTGAAAAGAAAACAATGAACAATTAATGAATTATTAAATAAATTTTTATACATGTATTTAGTAAAAATAAATTAACTTTAACTTGAAGTCAGGAGTCAACTCTGTAAAGTTGACAGTACTTATATACTAGTTGGGCCTTTGGATCAGCGCTACTCCAGTAGATTTGGGGCTGTCGAGGGGTTTAACCCTGGTTGTCTTTTAAAAGACTTCTTTTGGCACAGGTCACAAAAAGGTTTTTGAACTAATAATGTTAAGTTGAACTAAGTCTTCACTGACACTATATCAGAACAGAACTTTTAAATAAATGAACTGACAAAAAAAATCTAAAATTGAAGAATGATGCCAACTTCATTTATTTTTTATACATTGAACTAGTTATCAGCCACTTACAGCTTCTTGGGATTTTGTTGTACATGACTCAAGGTATTAATGTAAAAAAATTGAATTTTTTAGGAGAAGGTATTTTTTTTTTATTCAAGGTCAAAGGTCAACTTTTGAAGGGATTTTTTTATTTTTCACAGTAGAGATATTTAACAAGAGACAATAAACAAGGGGCTACTAAAGAGCTTTAAAATGAGACCAAAATCAATGCTCTAGCTTTAATAGTTTTTTAGTTACACCATTTTGAAAATAGTCATTTAACGCAAAAAAGGTCAAAATGTCACAACTTTGTGACCTTGTATCTCAGTAACCAAAGGTCAGTCAGCTCTAATAATTTGGGAATTTAAGTTTGGCATGTATATCTGCTATTGTGCCAAGTATGAGCAAAATTAAAAGGGGTGAGTGCAAAAAGTGCCATTTTGTGGCTGAGTTGACATGGAATGACCCATTTCTTAGGACCTAGGCTATGATTAAACTGCAGCATTAAGCCAAACATAGCCTATGTGTATATCCTGACCTATTTAAAAATGTGTGTATTGTCTATAAAACAGTGAAGTGATAAAACAATAAATTATTGGAAATTTCATCCTCTAAATAGTCTTTTATTCATAATTTTGGAAAAATCAGTTTTGAAATATTGGCTGCTATTTTAAAAAAATTGGCTGATACCAATACTGATAAAAATCTACCAATGTCACCAATACTGATATATCAGTACATCCCTAGTGGAGAGTACAAGATACCAACTCACTACTTCACCAGGCCAACTTGAGAGGAGGGGTGACAAGCTTTGACCTTCATGAAATGAGGAATCATCACGTGGGACATTTGATAGGTTGAAAGGTATATATATATATATATATCAGTGGTGACTCCAGCTCTTCAAGACTACTCAGGCTCTTTTTAAATTTTCAAGTCTACATATGAGCTGACATTTAAATGCCTGACAATAACTTAAGATTATCAATAAAATAAATAATTACATACCTCGGTAAAGAAAATTATTTGAATTTTATTTACTTGAACATAAAGTGCAAGCATCTTGGTTTTAAAGCAAATTCCTTTAATATTCAGTCATGTAATTCCTTTTTTGCCCATGGGTGGGCTGTACTTATCAGAATACTTATAATATTAAAAATAAATCAGATTATTTAAGAAAAGCGAACAACCTCACATTGCGGCAAAAATCAAACTGCACTGCCGCCCAAGGCAGTTGAAGGCACGCTTATCGAAAGGTAAAAAGTTACCATGTATCGCCAGAATTAAAAATTGTGCCTCTACAAGGCCGAAGGATATGAGCCCGTTGAAATATTTTTTCTTTATAAAAAAAATTAATAGGAGGAAAAACGTATTTTATTTAATGAGAATTAGGAGGAGGACTATTATGTAACCGTATGCAAGCAAATAATTATTCATTAAAAGAACTTTAAATATACGATATTACTTATACTTTCTCGGGCGTAATGTCTTGCGCCCGAGTAAAGGATCTTGAAAGATAACACGAAAACTTAATGTGTATATAAACTATATATAGTTTTTTTATAGGTAGTAAGGGTATCTAAATGCGCTCAAAATTTGCTTGCGTGACAAAGGCTAGACAGAAAAATAGTAACATACTACCAGCCAAAAACCATTTTTACAATTTGTATTTAAAACTTTTTTTTTTAAACTTAAATCTATAAATACACAATTTTATCTCATGCTTCTCCTTGCCCTTTGCCTCTTGGGCTCAGCCCGAGAAGCCCGAGTGCAGGAGTCGCCACTGATATATATATATATAAGGGTGGCCCTTATATGACCTCAAAAACAGAAAGTGATGGAAATTTTACACTCACCCCCCCGGATAGATGCTATTTCTAGAGATAATTCATTGTGTAAAATTTTATTCGTATTGCTCAATATTTAGAGGTCGCCCTCATTGTCTATATTTTGACACTAGGGTCATTCTCTGTCAGATCAACCAGTGCCTAACACCCTCATCTCTCAGATTTTGCTGAAATTTGGTTTATAGGGAGTTTGTGGGCCCTGAATCCATTTCTGAAATAATAAGGTCAATCCGACCAACGGTTCAAGAGATATGACCTCGGGAAATTTGAGGTCACTTGCGAGGTCACTAACATTTTGTAGTGAACGGGTTATTATTTTCTTTACTTCTTTATTTATTTACGCTTCTTCCTACCTTACTATATCTCTATTGCTCTTTATTTCATTTATCGCTTTGTTTCTCTACACTCTTTTTGCCGTATCGTATATATATCATGGTAGCGCGCCTAGTTCTGACTCTAAAAGACCGTTACAAAACGAAGGGGGGGGGAAAGATATTAATACTCTTATTTAACACTTGTTACGTTTTATTAATTTCGAAAATGGTTTAGTTAATTAGGGGATATGTGAGTATGAAATATTACTAAATATATTTCGGTCGGAGAGGAACACAAAACAATTTGACTTTAAGATCACATGGTTCTAAATCTAACGCGTATTGCGTCTGCCTCAAGACTGAGTATTATGTGTTATAATCTGCTCTCTTGGGTCCCTGTTCAGGACTACCAATTGTACCCATTTTAAACAATTTAAAACATCACAATTTTTAGTAAATTTATATTAAACATTATCTTATTTAATTAAACAGAATTTTATAATCTTAACTAAGCATTACTACACTCGCATCGCATCACCCCTTGAAAATAAGTTTTTCCATTAGGAAAACTTATTAATATCGTTTTACAATGTCAATAAATTTATTCAACAAACTTATTTTAAAGTTTAGAAATAGACAAGAAATAATAGAAGGACAATTCCCATACATATATTGTATCATATTATAAAAACCGAAAACTTTATAATTTTCACATTTGCAGAAAATAACATTTCACTCTAATAATTAAATTACAACCTGTAACTAATCTATACATGCCAAAAAAAATAACAGAAAATTTTCTTACAGTGGCTACACAAATCTCAAGTTCACAATCTATTCCCGCGATTTCTCATCAATGATCGCTTTACATTTGAAACAATTATTTGTATAGTTATACAGTCACTATCAGGGCAACATAGAAAAATATAAGAAAAAGTTTACATAAAATACTGACCAAGAGCGCACATACTACTTCACGAAAAACAACAAATATGGGCAATAATCGGACCCTTTTCACTTATAATTTCATTACATAATAATCAGTACATTTATTTGCTGGACGTTGTTTAGATGACACTCCGCACGCTGACAACGGATTTCAATTTTCAATCGCAGCTCTCCTGCTCACTTCGCTAGAATGCAAGGGATTGCATCAATCAATATGCAACAAGGCAGCACGCTATAATGGTTCCGCTCTCTCTCCAATGGCGGAAAAAAAACAAGAGACGTCCAATTCTAAAAGGATCAGGGGGGGGAGATATCTGAAAGCGGGACCACGCGCTGGAATTGGACGGAATTTGCAATTCTAGAAGTCGATGAAGAAACTCGCCTTGTCTCATCTCCACTTTTGTCGGTGAACGCTGCTCTTCCTACGTCCAGCTGAAAGACTCTTCTACTGGCAACAATCAAACGATGACTCTGCCGTAGGCCGTTTCCCAACGAACCTACTGTATGTCTGTATGGACAGTACAGTCGTAGGTACTCGTTCAAGCTCAAGTGGCTTGTCTACCGAGTGCTGCGACACATATTTAGCGAAGCATTCGAGCAACGTGACCAGCTACTGCCCGAAAAATACCAGTAGACCATCTTCGATCGAAACTTTCGTGTACCAAGTCCCTGCACACGTAAATTTCTCTTCTCTTCCGGAACTGTCCTGCGCCAAGTCCCTGCGCATTCGGTTCCTCTCTTCTCTCTTCTCTTCCGAAACCATCCTGCGCCAAGTCCATGCGCATTCTGGTTTCTCTTCTCTCTCTCATTGGTGATCGATCACCTATCCGGTCGACTAAACTCACTTGATGGAACTCGGATTCAACTTGGTTGACCCCAAACTGAGTCTTACAATTTTGAAAAAAAAGTTTATTCTAAATGTGTTTCTGTACTGCTTATCATTTCATATTTAATTTATCAAATTCTTTCGACAATTCACTTCGAAATACTAACTACACATTTGCTCTGGCCAAATTCATGGAAAAAAATACAAAAAAATTCGCAAAAATTTAATCAAATCTAGCTACCAATAAGGTCACTTATGGCAGTCATAGCAGAGAAGATAAAAAAAGTCATAAAACGCTAAACAAAATTGTACAGTATAAATATAAAGGCGCCCATATATAGTAACTGTTTGTATAATTTAAGAAATATTATTGTTCAAACTATCGTCAGAAATCACCTCAATACCTCCAAATACAAAAGACAAAAATGAACCCCAGAAACTTCATGTCATCCATTCTCTGACAATCATGAACCCTTTTGCTTTGAGGAGGAGCACACAGACGCCACAAAAACGTTACTGGCTATCTATGAGGCTCCATTTCCGAGTGTACACTTGAGTCAATGTTTCAAATGCACTAGTTAACTCCGACTGAAGGTTTAAACAATAATAATTTTCTAAACAGTTATTAAAAAGTAAAAAAAATGTAAATATTACTACCAAAAATTATTTTAATACAGTAATTCCAACTTGAAACGTCAAATTTCATAAGAATTGAACTTGCAATTCGCAAATTACATCTGAGATACAACTCTCTCCTTCAACAGAAACCTCAGTATAGTTTTCAAATCACAGAAATCTCAGTAATTTATCGTTTCCAAGTGAAAATACAAATTTTTATCGTTATACTAAATAAGAATAGATCATATGTACTAAAAAATTACACGCAATCCACTGTAAACAAAACTAAAACATTTCCTAATTGAGAGCGGTCGCTTTGTTTGTAAGCGAACCTCTATTCAAATATCCCTAACCGAATGAAACTGCATTATATCCTAACATAATTTCGTAATATTTTCCATGCAAACGCTCGAACTAAAAAAAAAAAGGACATTTTTCATTTCTAATTCCAAATTAAAATATCCTTTTTAGAATACAATCTAAATTTGAATTAAAAAATTTTACCATTGTCATTGAACTGGCAAGAAAAATAAAAATCGGCCTACTTGTACAAATAAAATTGATTATTAAATGAATTCATAAAACGCAAAGAAAATTTTTCTGCACAAATTTCTGTAATTCAAAAAAATTATAATTTCCAGATTTAGTAAAATGTGTACCGTAACTCACATTGGCCGCCAAAATAAAAAATAAAATTTACTGCCGCTTTTTAGGCCTATAATTAATAAATTCAATGTTACGCGTGAAAAGCACAATTTAGAATCCACGCATAACATTTGTGTTCATTAAAGAAAAATCCTATGATTTTTTATGTTAAACCAATGAAAAATTTGTTAAATAACTAAAAATTCACACTCAATAGACACCGTAATAACGGTTAATCTCCGAACAATATTTTACGATAGGCCTACAAGAAATTCTTCTTAAGTACGATACAATAGCCATTTTACCAAATATGTCGGAATTGTCGTGAAATGAATCGAAAGAAACAGAGCATGCGAGGTCACTAACATTTGGCGACCCATAACTTGGGTAATAATGGTCACAATTATATAAAAGTATATATATTTAGAATCAGAAAACGACAAGGAATCCAAATATGCAAGTTTTAGAACTCTAGGTTGAAAAATAAAAAAGTTACACTGTAACCAAAATTTGAGGTCACGATTTGACCTCTGGGGTATCAAATGAGAATATTTTTTTTAAATGTAAAAAATGAAGGCATAGGCATTGGCTATTAGAATCAGCAAAAAAAAGTTTGTTTGTTAGTATTTTTCATGTAACTAACATATAAGTGAACACCATATTCATAAGTTGTGCGTCAATTCTACCTATTTCTTCACACTTAAGCTCATAATTTGACCTATAGAAATTAAAATTACATTTTTTTATAGATATAAAAACAAAGGCAAAAAATGTAAAATTGTATTTCACTGCTAATCTACACTGGCAATAATAGTTATAATAGTGAAAGGGGAAGACCTACTTAGAGGATTCATGTGCTAGCCTAATACAATTTTTGCATGCTCGATGCTCTCATCAATTTCCTTTTGTGGAAAAATGTATTGAATTCTGCTGCCTCCTCTTAGGGTAGGACAACTCATTACAGTTAATATATGATGTCCTGGCACTGCACATGAATCCTTGTTTGATGGATAATAATATGCACTTGATCCTGATGACCCAGAGGGATGTAGAAAGTTCACAGTGAAATCATCAAACTCTTCACAATATTCCTCCACAATTCCATACCAAACTTGCATGTCATAAATGCAGCCAACATACTCTCCTGGTTTGACACATTTTAGGTTACCAAGCATTGCAGGTTCATTAGTAAAATGACTTTTCCTTATTCTTTTCTTTTCTCCAATGCCACTTGAAATGGGATACACCATCAGTTCTTCCTTGTTTAGGGGAACAAATCTATGATATTTCTGAGTTCCAGGAATAGCCCTACTATCCTTGAATCGATGTTCCAACCGTTCTTCTGCATCTTTCAAATCAGCTGTAGTTACAAAGAAAAAATTTATCTTCTTGCTCAAGTTTTCTTCACAAAACTGAAACATGTGTTCTGGTGTAAGAATTTGCTTCTCTGTAGTTCTCTGCAAACTGGCATGAGCAGTAGCTCTTTTCACTGTTCCTCCAATCCCATCACATGCATTTTTGCCATGGGATGTAGCAAAGAAGTGCCATTCACAAGACAGACCAAAATCCTCTTCATGGTAACAGAGATTTGTGAAGTTGTATCTGTTCTTATATTGGCCAGCACATCCATCTGAGAAATAGTGCACCTTCTTCAATTGTGGGCATCTGAATTTAACATATGTCATAAGCTTCAATATGAATGAGTAAACCATTATAGTGTTGTGTTTTAGTGATGCAGATAAGAAACAGACACTAAAATGGCTAAGTTCCTGGTCTGCAGATGATCTATAATAGATGACAAAAGGGTGAACTGTACACTGTGAATTGTCCCAGTGAAACCCTTGGGCAGCATCCTGGACAATGAAAGAATAATTCTCAGAGAAATCACCTACTATAACTACCTCGCTCTGAGGTGGTAGTGTTTCTTTCAACTGCTTGAAGTACTGTGATTGTTGCTGAGCAACAAAGTGATGACGAACCATGCGGGATATTTTCATGCTTAGGGATGATAAGTATTCATGAAGTGGCTCCACCTTATCAACCATTGTATAACGGTCAACAGTCACCCATTGCTTGTAAGATATTTCATTTGGAGCTGATTTCACACTGTCAAGTAACTCAAGAAAATCCAGGACACCCTCTTCTCTTGGGCAATCATTGCAAAGTTGCATCATGCAAGTCTCTCTTTCTGTACTGCAGACACTGTAATCCATAAGATCCTTGTATGAAAGACCTCTTTCTCCCAATGCAGCCAGCTGCAATTTTGGATTTTGATGGTATGTGCAGACACAGACAGAATGAGTCCCACCACTACCGGCAAGCACACAATATGATGGCTGTAATTTTGCAAATGTGGAAAATCCTATTTTGGGATTCTTTTCATCATTTTTATATAGTTCAAACATCTCTCTTAAATTCCTGAGGACCAATCGTTTTTGCACCTTCATTGCACCTTCAGCACTGATAACTTTCACGCAATCCTTTTGGCCAGGACACATACGACTAACCTCTTCTGACTCATAGAATCTTCTAACTATATCTTTGTGTTCTTCAGATATCACTTTTCCTTTGCTCATTAGTGGAATCTTCGGAAGGATTCCATGTTCTGATTTAAGTGAATGGCTTCTTTTCACCATGTATGTTGTAGTTTGAAAGAAACTAGCTGTTTTTTCAATTGTGTATGGTGAGAGTGTCAATATTTGTAGTTTGTGATGGTGACATTTGCTCTCCAGGAATGACTGTTTCAATTCATTCATTAATTTGTCTAGATGTTTTTCAGATTTAGTTTCAGGTTTTGAAGTATCACTTACCTCCTCAGTAATTTGAACACCATAACTGAGTTCTAGCTCTCCTTCAGGTGTTTCTGAGCAGATGATAGCTTACCATGAGCCTTGCGCTTTTTCTGGCTTAATGACAGCCCTTCTGAAAAGAACAGAAAAAAAGGTTTCACACACCTGAATATTAGTAATTAAATATTAATTATAGTACCTTAAATGCTATATAATTGGCTATATAGTAGATCAAACAGACCTTGTAGTAAAGTATAAGTTATTATATTAATTTATTACTTACTTTTTTTAACTGGTGTTTGGTCCAGAAATGCTAGAACTGGTTCAACTGAAGTTGAAGGATTTTTCTTTATCAAGCCATCACTGTCATTGTCCAGATCTTGAATTGAAGAGATGTTACTCAAGCCACTGATAGTAGATGATTCATTTGAATCCTGCTCAGACTCGTTGTTTTCAGTGGTACTAAGTATAGTGGGGTTTTTCATTATCAGTGTCCAGCAGTTCACACACAACAATGAGTCTTTTTTCACTCTTCCAGCACATTTTTCAACAAGTACATCAGTCACTTTTCTAAGATTGATTGTTATGCGTTTCTTGTGTTTTTGAATAGGGTCCTGGCAGTATTTCAAGTGCCGAACCATTGTATTTTGATCTGTAAAGATATAGGATTTACAATTAGGTAATATATTTTTTTAGAAAATATATAGCTATACACACTTAATATTTTAGGCCTTGATAGTCTCTGAGGCTCATTAAAACACCATACCCACCAGCCACCCACAGTGCTGGCTGGAACTGTACTAACCTGTAGACAAGGAATTTTGCAACTATCTGTGTTGATTCTGCACTTAGACAAGTAGCAACATGTTTCAACAGGTTTGTTTAGGCTACATGTGAGCTTAGTCTTCCCCTTTCACTATTATAACTATTATTGCCAGTGTAGATTAGCAGTGAAATACAATTTTTATTAAATTCTTGGAGCTTGAGGTCAAATTGATAGCTAACATATAAAAATTCCTTGAAATGACAAGCAATTTATAAATATGGTGTTCACTTATAAGTTAGTTACATGAAAAGTACCAACATAAACAAACTTTTTATGATTGTTTCTATTAGTCAAGAACTCTGACTTTGTTTTTTATATCTATAAAAAATGTAATTTTAATTTCTATAGGTCAAATTATGAGCTTAAGTGTGAAAAAATAGGTAGAATTGACGCACAACTTATGTATGGTGTTCACTTATATGTTAGTTACATGAAAAATACTAACATAAACAAACTTTTTTTTGCTGATTCTAATAGCCAATGCCTATGCCTTCATTTTTACATTTAAAAAAAAAATTCTCATTTGATACCCCAGAGGTCAAATCGTGACCTCAAATTTTGGTTACAGTGTAACTTTTTTATTTTTCAACCTAGAGTTCTAAAACTTGCATATTTGGATTCCTTGTCGTTTTCTGATTCTAAATATATATACTTTTATATAATTATGACAATTATTACCCAAGTTATGGCTCGCCAAATGTTAGTAACCTCGCGAGTGACCTCAAATTGCCCGAGGTCATATCTCTTGAACCGTTGGTCGGATTGACCTTATAATTTCAGAAATGGATTCAGGGCTCACAAACTCCCTATAAACCAAATTTCAGCAAAATATGAGAGATGAGGGTGTTAATTTCAATTTTTTTTGGTTGATCTGACAGAGAATGACCCACTATTGGCTCCAGGGCATGCAGGTCCCCCCTACTCAAAAGTAGGTATTAGCCGCTCAAAAGCGGGGGTATTGTGGTTGCCAGCCACTCATTGTTACCTGCCTTTGTTCAAAAGTGTCAGTTTCTTGCAGTCCAGGAACATCTTTTGGTGGTCTGCGATGACTTGAAGGAGGAATTGGAGCTGCTGCTCATCGCTGGTCAGCTTCTTGTTAAAGTCTTGAATAAGGACAACTCCTCTCTCTGCTCTTTCGTTGACCACAGCCAGGGACTGGACCAGATTTGCAGCAGCTTGGAAGCTTTGGGACTGGGGCCATTCACAGGGGTCTTGGCGGAGGAAATCATCCGGAAGGGCCAACCTCGTGAAAAGAGCCTTGGAGTTTGCGGACACCAGTTGCTCAATACCCTTTCCATCATCATCCAAGAAGATCCTTGCATCCAGCTTCGGTCTTTTGGGAGGATCTTCTTCCTCGCCTTCCATGGCTTCCACCATCAACTGCTTTGTTCCCCAGGACACCCTTTCATCGAAGAGAGAGAAACCAACCAGTTCCTTGGAAAGATACCACAGATGGTGTGAGAGCTTCTTGGCAGTCACCTTGCTGATGACCTTGTGTGGGTACTTCAACAAGGACTTCATGAGGAGGAAGTCATTGAGAGGAGCCTGGTGAGGAAGTGGAGCCATTGTCCAGGCTTTCGCGTACACGATGACAGCGAACAAAGCGAGTTCTTTGATGCCCTTCTCCTCCACTGTGGTCAACTTGAACTGGTCCCAAAAAAGCCAGATCTTGATGGCATAGAGGACCTTGGCCATCCAGCAAGCTCAGTGCATTGCTCCAGGAGCACTGAAGTGAATGCCTTGCTGTGGGGTCCCCCCAAAGAAGATGATGCAGAGTTCCACGAGTTCCCTGCAATCTTCCCTGGTATGCTCCGTCTGGGACTGGAAGAACTGAAGGAATTCTTCCTTGACTGGGGCAACTGCAGCCTCCACAACAGTATCAGTGATCGCAGGCTTGAAATCCTTCTGGTTGATGAAAGACCTAGGGATGTGCCGGATATCCAGTCGCTATCCGGTATCCGGCACTATGCGGCACTTTTTCAACTATCCAGTATCCAGCTAGATATCTGGTATTTACTTAAGTATTTAATTTTTTATTGACAATAATTTTGCTTTCTACTTGTTAGTTGAAAAAAATAGTTCTTGAAGTTTGTAAGCAATATGAGCATCATTTGTTGACCAAAGAGCTATTAGTAACGAATGTGAGTGTGACATATACTAAATTATACAGGTAGTAAGGAAAAGTTTAAACATAAATCAAAAAGATTAATTTTATTAACTCACTTCCATTTATACTTGAAAAATAAATTCAGCCAAAGAGCTAATAGTAACAAAATGTGATATTACTAGATGATCACACAAGTAGTTAGAAAAGAAAAATAATTGTTCAAATCAAAGTGAAGACTCTTCGTTATAAGCCATCGCTACTTTCCATTTAAACTCAACAAAATTCATGAGACTTCATTTATTCTTGCTCTGTGTATTTGAGATTTTTCATTATGAAAAGAAGCCTTTCAGCATTTGATAGCAGCAGTCGATTCCTATTGTCTGCATAGCCTTGCCCAGCTGCACTAAATAATCTTTCAGAGGCTACAGAACTGGGAGGTGCACAGAGGTATTTCAGGACCATTGGTTTTAATGAGGCCAGATGGGGCAAGTTCATACTCCACCAGTCCAATGGATTGTCTGTTCGATTTATTGCAGGCATAGAGAGATTTTTCTAATTCTGAAGCATAGAAACTTTTTCTGGATTTTATTATTTAGGACTTGTAAAAGTACTCTCTCCTATGGAGTGGCTGACATCCATGGTCTCATTGGCGCTACTGCTACTGTCTCCCTCATCATATGCTTGCTTTTGTTTGTACTGGTCAAAACAAGCCCAGATATCCTCATGCGTTTCTTGGGCAAGACTCTTTTCTCCATCAGTCGAAGTTTTATCATCAGAAACACTGCTTCTGTTCAATCAGGCAGCAGGCTCTGGAGCGATGTCCTGCATTGGATGCTGGTGTATCAAAACAGAGTTTGAATCCGGTCACTGATACCCCACTCCTGCAGGCAAGCAACAACAGCTGACGCTTGAGCTTCCCTGGTTCCTGTGTGAAGCTTTGGGACACCAAGAAGTTTCTCAACTCCTTGACACGAAACAATGATTGGAAGACGCTCTACGTGCTCCCTGTTCGTCAAGTCCTCCATCAACTTCCCGTCCCAATGGATGATGAGGGGACCTTCACCCAGGAATTCTTCCTTCATCTTTTGTGCCATCTCCGATTGGTGCCAAGCCCAGAGTCGCTGAATGGAGTTGCAGTTTATGTTCAGCTCTTCCGCATTCCGTCAGTATGTAGGTGGCTCTCCTGGAGGAGATCTGTGTCCTGTCAAGTGTGGCTGCCAGTCCAGCTGTCATGATGTTGGTCCTCCCCCTACTTCGCTTTGGAGGGCACGCTCCTCCACAGGCACCTGAGTTGTCCCCTGTCTCCTCTTCAGATGCGTAGGAATAAGACGACTCAAAAACTGCTCGGCTGGTAGATGCTTCGCACTCCTCAGCTGCTTTTCTCTTCCGGAGCTTCTCCTGAACATTCCTCTTCACCGCTGCTTCATTCCTTTTCATTTGCTCCAAGTCCAGTCCAGCGATGTATCCAGTCCTGTCCTTCTGCCTCTGCATCTGGAGGAAGGTCTTGTCTTCAGGGTTCTTGATCATCTTCATGGCATGTGCAATGTCGAACAGATCATTCAACTTCTCCTTAAAATCTTCTTTTTTCTTGTGCGCATCGCTGGTCCTGGTCTTGTGTTTTTTCAGCCATTTCCACTCTTCGAATGTCCGTTTGAGTTTGGCAATGCAGTGCTGTTCAGCCCAAGTGGGAATGCTTGCCAAATGCCAGAATTCCATTATGGCCCTGACGGTGTTGTGGCTTGCCTCATGGACAGGCTGCTTCTTCTCCTCATGAAGGAAGAGGAAATGGCCAAATGCCTGACCAATGGAAGGAAGCTTCCTTGCCCTGATTTCCACAAAATAAACACCAAGATAACACTTCTGTCGCGTATCCATCCTGCAAATGAGAACAAGAGTATGAGTAATTGAGTATACCAAAAACCTAATAGAAGGAAAACTTTGACATGCCAGGGTGACCTCTAAATATTTCTCGAAAACTGTCATATTTCGCACAGTGCAGTTAGATGGGTAATGGAACAAATTGAGTGGGTGAGAGGATCCATACAAAATTGACACTTCAGTTTTAAGGGCCACCCTAATATATATATGGGTCATTCTCTGTCAGATCAACCAAAAAAAATTGAAATTAACACCCTCATCTCTCATATTTTGCTGAAATTTGGTTTATAGGGAGTTTGTGAGCCCTGAATCCATTTCTGAAATTATAAGGTCAATCTGACCAACGGTTCAAGAGATATGACCTCGGGCAATTTGAGGTCACTCGCGAGGTTACTAACATTTGGCGAGCCATAACTTGGGTAATAATTGTCATAATTATATAAAAGTATATATATTTAGAATCAGAAAATGACAAGGAATCCAAATATGCAAGTTTTAGAACTCTAGGTTGAAAAATAAAAAAGTTACACTGTAACCAAAATTTGAGGTCACGATTTGACCTCTGGGGTATCAAATGAGAATTTTTTTTTTAAATGTAAAAAATGAAGGCATAGGCATTGGCTATTAGAATCAGCAAAAAAAAGTTTGTTTATGTTAGTATTTTTCATGTAACTAACATATAAGTGAACACCATATTCATAAGTTGTGCGTCAATTCTACCTATTTTTTCACACTTAAGCTCATAATTTGACCTATAGAAATTAAAATTACATTTTTTATAGATATAAAAAACAAAGTCAGAGTTCTTGACTAATAGAAACAATCATAAAAAGTTTGTTTATGTTGGTACTTTTCATGTAACTAACTTATAAGTGAACACCATATTTATAAATTGCTTGTCATTTCAAGGAATTTTTATATGTTAGCTATCAATTTGACCTCAAGCTCCAAGAATTTAATAAAAATTGTATTTCACTGCTAATCTACACTGGCAATAATAGTTATAATAGTGAAAGGGGAAGACTAAGCTCACATGTAGCCTAAACAAACCTGTTGAAACATGTTGCTACTTGTCTAAGTGCAGAATCAACACAGATAGTTGCAAAATTCCTTGTCTACAGGTTAGTACAGTTCCAGCCAGCACTGTGGGTGGCTGGTGGGTATGGTGTTTTAATGAGCCTCAGAGACTATCAAGGCCTAAAATATTAAGTGTGTATAGCTATATATTTTCTAAAAAATATATATTACCTAATTGTAAATCCTATATCTTTACAGATCAAAATACAATGGTTCGGCACTTGAAATACTGCCAGGACCCTATTCAAAAACACAAGAAACGCATAACAATCAATCTTAGAAAAGTGACTGATGTACTTGTTGAAAAATGTGCTGGAAGAGTGAAAAAAGACTCATTGTTGTGTGTGAACTGCTGGACACTGATAATGAAAAACCCCACTATACTTAGTACCACTGAAAACAACGAGTCTGAGCAGGATTCAAATGAATCATCTACTATCAGTGGCTTGAGTAACATCTCTTCAATTCAAGATCTGGACAATGACAGTGATTGCTTGATAAAGAAAAATCCTTCAACTTCAGTTGAACCAGTTCTAGCATTTCTGGACCAAACACCAGTTAAAAAAAGTAAGTAATAAATTAATATAATAACTTATACTTTACTACAAGGTCTGTTTGATCTACTATATAGCCAATTATATAGCATTTAAGGTACTATAATTAATATTTAATTACTAATATTCAGGTGTGTGAAACCTTTTTTTCTGTTCTTTTCAGAAGGGCTGTCATTAAGCCAGAAAAAGCGCAAGGCTCATGGTAAGCTATCATCTGCTCAGAAACACCTGAAGGAGAGGCTAGAACTCAGTTATGGTGTTCAAATTACTGAGGAGGTAAGTGATACTTCAAAACCTGAAACTAAATCTGAAAAACATCTAGACAAATTAATGAATGAATTGAAACAGTCATTCCTGGAGAGCAAATGTCACCATCACAAACTACAAATATTGACACACTCACCATACACAATTGAAAAAACAGCTAGTTTCTTTCAAACTACAACATACATGGTGAAAAGAAGCTGTTCACTTAAATCAGAACATGGAATCCTTCCGAAGATTCCACTAATGAGCAAAGGAAAAGTGATATCTGAAGAACACAAAGATATAGTTAGAAGATTCTATGAGTCAGAAGAGGTTAGTCGTATGTGTCCTGGCCAAAAGGATTGCGTGAAAGTTATCAGTGCTGAAGGTGCAATGAAGGTGCAAAAACGATTGGTCCTCAGGAATTTAAGAGAGATGTTTGAACTATATAAAAATGATGAAAAGAATCCCAAAATAGGATTTTCCACATTTGCAAAATTACAGCCATCATATTGTGTGCTTGCCGGTAGTGGTGGGACTCATTCTGTCTGTGTCTGCACATACCATCAAAATCCAAAATTGCAGCTGGCTGCATTGGGAGAAAGAGGTCTTTCATACAAGGATCTTATGGATTACAGTGTCTGCAGTACAGAAAGAGAGACTTGCATGATGCAACTTTGCAATGATTGCCCAAGAGAAGAGGGTGTCCTGGATTTTCTTGAGTTACTTGACAGTGTGAAATCAGCTCCAAATGAAATATCTTACAAGCAATGGGTGACTGTTGACCGTTGTACAATGGTTGATAAGGTGGAGCCACTTCATGAATACTTATCATCCCTAAGCATGAAAATATCCCGCATGGTTCGTCATCACTTTGTTGCTCAGCAACAATCACAGTACTTCAAGCAGTTGAAAGAAACACTACCACCTCAGAGCGAGGTAGTTATAGTAGGTGATTTCTCTGAGAATTATTCTTTCATTGTCCAGGATGCTGCCCAAGGGTTTCACTGGGACAATTCACAGTGTACAGTTCACCCTTTTGTCATCTATTACACAGGTCAACAAAAAAACATTTTTTTTTCGTTGCCAAGGAAATTCGTACGAATTTAGGGTATTTTGGGGTTGCTGAATTCCAAAATGAAAGTAGTTTTTCCGAATTGGCTCTAGTTCTTGAGATACTGAATACCCTCAATTAATAGGAAACGTAACCATAACGCATGCATATGGGAAACTACCGGAACATTCTAGATGGTGAGACCGAATAAAATGCCATTATGTATTTCATGTGTTTACTTTTGTATGATTTGAGACAATTTCAATGCGATTTGTAAGTAGGCTCCGCCTGAACATTAAATTTTTTGCATTTTTACGTGTTTCAATGGGGTACCAATTATCTCATAAATTAGAGCCAATCTAGCAAAACCGATGTCATATTCGGAATCAGCACCACAAAGTTACCCCAAAATCACTCTAATATGATTGGCAATAAAATGAGTGTTGACCAGTGTTATAGATCATCTGCAGACCAGGAACTTAGCCATTTTAGTGTCTGTTTCTTATCTGCATCACTAAAACACAACACTATAATGGTTTACTCATTCATATTGAAGCTTATGACATATGTTAAATTCAGATGCCCACAATTGAAGAAGGTGCACTATTTCTCAGATGGATGTGCTGGCCAATATAAGAACAGATACAACTTCACAAATCTCTGTTACCATGAAGAGGATTTTGGTCTGTCTTGTGAATGGCACTTCTTTGCTACATCCCATGGCAAAAATGCATGTGATGGGATTGGAGGAACAGTGAAAAGAGCTACTGCTCGTGCCAGTTTGCAGAGAACTACAGAGAAGCAAATTCTTACACCAGAACACATGTTTCAGTTTTGTGAAGAAAACTTGAGCAAGAAGATAAATTTTTTCTTTGTAACTACAGCTGATTTGAAAGATGCAGAAGAACGGTTGGAACATCGATTCAAGGATAGTAGGGCTATTCCTGGAACTCAGAAATATCATAGATTTGTTCCCCTAAACAAGGAAGAACTGATGGTGTATCCCATTTCAAGTGGCATTGGAGAAAAGAAAAGAATAAGGAAAAGTCATTTTACTAATGAACCTGCAATGCTTGGTAACCTAAAATGTGTCAAACCAGGAGAGTATGTTGGCTGCATTTATGACATGCAAGTTTGGTATGGAATTGTGGAGGAATATTGTGAAGAGTTTGATGATTTCACTGTGAACTTTCTACATCCCTCTGGGTCATCAGGATCAAGTGCATATTATTATCCATCAAACAAGGATTCATGTGCAGTGCCAGGACATCATATATTAACTGTAATGAGTTGTCCTACCCTAAGAGGAGGCAGCAGAATTCAATACATTTTTCCACAAAAGGAAATTGATGAGAGCATCGAGCATGCAAAAATTGTATTAGGCTAGCACATGAATCCTCTAAGTAGGTCTTCCCCTTTCACTATTATAACTATTATTGCCAGTGTAGATTAGCAGTGAAATACAATTTTACATTTTTTGCCTTTGTTTTTATATCTATAAAAAAATGTAATTTTAATTTCTATAGGTCAAATTATGAGCTTAAGTGTGAAAAAATAGGTAGAATTGACGCACAACTTATGAATATGGTGTTCACTTATATGTTAGTTACATGAAAAATACTAACATAAACAAACTTTTTTTTGCTGATTCTAATAGCCAATGCCTATGCCTTCATTTTTTACATTTAAAAAAAATATTCTCATTTGATACCCCAGAGGTCAAATCGTGACCTCAAATTTTGGTTACAGTGTAACTTTTTTATTTTTCAACCTAGAGTTCTAAAACTTGCATATTTGGATTCCTTGTCGTTTTCTGATTCTAAATATATATACTTTTATATAATTGTGACCATTATTACCCAAGTTATGGGTCGCCAAATGTTAGTGACCTCGCAAGTGACCTCAAATTTCCCGAGGTTATATCTCTTGAACCGTTGGTCGGATTGACCTTATTATTTCAGAAATGGATTCAGGGCCCACAAACTCCCTATAAACCAAATTTCAGCAAAATCTGAGAGATGAGGGTGTTAGGCACTGGTTGATCTGACAGAGAATGACCCATATATATAATATATATATATATATATATATATATATATATATACTGTATGGCAGAACCCTAAATTTGCTGTACAACAGATCTTTTAGACCTACATAAATTACCCTGAGATGCTCAGCTTTGCAAATGTTTGCTACCCATAATGTCCTGAGCTTCCTGGAGGTAACAAGATGTGCTCAATACAGTCTAATGGAAAGAATTAAAAAATCAACCAACCCGATTATCCAAGCTATCCATGAATCCTCCCATTTGTCTTCTGAGCTAGATGGAACTCATGGTATGAAAACGTCTGTCTGTAGCTCCACATAACTTTGACATTACTATATTATTTCTAATCAATTGTATATACAGTGAGGCCTTGCATAACGAACGCCTTAAATAGCGAATTTTTGCTTAACGAATTACCTCCATAAGGCTCCATTGATTTAAATAACAACTTTACCTTGCAGAACGAATTTGGTAACGAAAAACATAATAACACTTTTTCTGTTCAGTTGGAGGTTGGAGGTTGGTAGCTGTCGTGAGCAGTTGTGTACAACACAATTGCTCACTATTAAATTTTAATTTATTAGCTTTATAAGTTTATAAAACGTGTAGTCATGGCCCCTAAAAGACCTTCATCTGCTAATGCTCCAAAGAAATCCAGGAAAACTATCAGTCTCCAGATGAAGCAGGACATTATTAAAAAAAGTGAATCTGGAACGAGCACCAAAGATCTTGCTGCTGAATATGGATTGTCTGCCAGTAGTACAGTTTCGACGATTTTTAAGAAGGAAGAAATTATGAAAACTAAAGTAAGTGATGCTACAAGTAGACTTATTAAAGGAAGGGAAGCTATTGCTGAAATGGAAAGAGTTTTACTGATATGGATTAGAGATATGTATTTCATTTCCAATTAATTTATCAATGGAAGTTATTAATTCATTTTGAATTGCGCTGGACAATCCAGAAAATTGAGGATCCCTCCTTTGTATTCAATCTACTTGCGAAGACACTATTTAGTTGGGCAAAATAACTTAAAAGCTCCCTATAGTTTCCTTTATTTAAACTATCTTTGCTTTCATTATGACCATGGAAGGGCAATTCTTGCTTGCTCAAATAGAGTACTGCATTTATTAAATTCTTTAGGTACTGTCTGTTTTCATCTACCTTTTTATTGTGGATTTCTCTTTCTATTTCAGTGAAACGATTAAGTGAAGTCTCAATGTTTACCAAGCCAAAACTCTTCCAAACTTTATAATTACCTAAATGTGAAGAAGATTTTGCATGAATTTGGCTGTCACAAATGATATTCTTCATGCTACTATAACCCTGATCTGTCCATGATTGATTTAATTTAGACTGAAATAATGAACATGGCCAACAGAATAATTTTTGGGAATCAACGCTGCCACAGAGCCACTCAATCTGTTCATACCACTTTTGTTGAAAGCACCTGTTTCCCATCTTACATGTAAGCACTGGCATTGGTTGGTCATTTTCTATGATCAATTTTTTTTCTGAAATGTTTCTCTGGGAAAATGGCCTCTCTTTTAAACTTGTAATGATATCATCATCCATGATGTAAATTGGTATGTAAGGTCGAGTAAAAAAAGAAAAACACACACACACACACCACACACACACACACACACACACACACACACACACACACACACACACAAAAAGCACAAAAGAAAAAAAATTCAAATGCATTGAAACGAATATGACACGGTCCCTGAGGTAACTGACAATGAGGAAAGCCATGCGCAATTCATAGTTGCCACATATCTCTATTTTCACTCAAACAGCTTTTTGAGGATGAGATTTGGCATTGAGCGTAATATTAGGCACTTAGAAATATGCCTGACTTGTAAACTGAAAAACTCGCTTTTCTCTTCTTTGAAAAAATAGATTGACAAAATACCCTAATATACTTATCTGATTGTTTTGACAGATGCTATACTAATGTTGATTTTAAATTACATTAAATTTCATAAAAGTTTCATTTTTTCATAAGTGTGATGCAAGGCATCGGAAATGATGCCTGACCTGGCTTTGTGGCTTAATGCACTCAGTCGCTCAGGCATCCTAAAACAATTCTGACTTTGCCCAAAGAAGCAGTGCATGGAGAGAAGGAAAAAATGCGGCATTCTAAAATTTATATTGCTCTAATAAAGTGACCATAATAAATAGATCTTTGAAATGCACAAATTTAAATTTTACATGATGACCAGGAAATTAAATTTATTTTTCTTTTAAAGTTAGGTCAGGCTGAGCCTGACCTGCCTGAGCCCTGCCATCACCTGTGATATATATATATATATATATATATATATATATATATATATATATATATATATATATATGGCCTATTTGATAAAACCTTAGGTTTAGTTACTCAATTACTACCATTAGAAGTTTTAGGAAATAGGCTTAGGCCTTCACCAGGTAGCTATTGCATCCATTTTTAATTTTAAACATAATGGATTGCAGTATTGTTTATTAAAAAAATTAAGGCTACATAACTGTTAACTTTTGAGAGGCTGATAGCTGATCAGTTGATTTATATGAAAGATCTGTCATTTCACATTTAATTAATCACAAATGGCAATGCGTTTTGTCATGTGGAAAATAATAAAATTTAGTATTGTCCATGTGGTTGAGACTGAATAAAATTACATTCATATAAGCATAGTATCTAACCATTCCTGGTCTCAAAACAAGGTTTAATTTTCATTTTGGCATTTTTAATCATTGAAAATTTATCTGAAATTATATACCGTAGTACAGTATTTTCATATTTCCATACTACACCTAGTATTTTGCAGTGTCATCTGCATACATGCCAACTATTGTTTTCTCAGAATTTTTCTAATTTTTACTATCAAATTCCATGGAAATGATTTAGTGTATTGTAATGATGTGAATGCTCTCATAGAGGCACTTGGTTGAGAGCATAATCGTAAGGAATGGAGGCTGTTTGTCAATTCATCAAAGTTGAGTTTGAAAGCTGTACTATTGCGCAACAGTAATGTCTATCCTTTGATTCCAATTGCACATAAAGTTCATATGAATGAATCGTATGACAATATGCAGTTACTTTTGAAACATATTGACTATGATAAACACTCCTGGCATATCTGTGGTGATCTGAAAGTGATTGCACTTCTCCTCAGCTTACAGTTAGGATACACAAAGTTTTCTTGCTTCCTCTGTAGATCCCCTAGTAGATCCAGCAAAAGTTTTCTTACCATCTCTCCATATCAAACTTGGTTCAATGATGAAAAATTTTGTAAAAGCCATGAATAAAGATGGACCTGGATTTCTATATCTAAAACAGAAGTTCCCTAGAATCAGTGAAGCAAAAATCAAAGAAGGCATTGTTGTGGGCCCACAGATCAGAGAAGTGATGAAAGACTGCATTTGATGAGTCTCTGAATGAGGTTGAAAGAACAGCATGGAAATCTTTGAAAGAAGTGACTGAATTTCTTTGGCAGCGTCAAATTAGAAAATTATCTTTCCCTGGTGGAGCAAATTTGCTCCACCAGGGAAAGATAATTTTTGGGGCATTCCAGAACAAATCGCCCAAAAATTAAAAAATTTGTCACCACCCTGACCCGGATTTTAATGAAAATTGACATTTGGGGTTCTTCTGGGTGCTGATTTCACTGGTTCAAATAAAAAAGTTCTATGACCAATAGTTTTTGAGATATGGGCCCCCTAAAATCTTGGGGGCACCACTTTACCACCTAGCTTTAATGGGCAATAACTCCCAAGTATCTTGTTGTAGACCTATAAAACTCTACATTTTTAGAATCAGCATGAAGAGATCTATTAAATGATACCACATTCAAATGTGTAGAACAATAATGAAAGTTTTCCCTTTTTTAATTTTTATTCATTCAAAGGAAAAAAAGGTGTTTTTTGTTCAGTTTAATTATTTGCTTTTAATTTTGTAAAATAAATAACCTTTCAGGCAAAATACCAAGTGAATGCCAAGAGAGATATGCTGAGGAGTGGCTAAACTCTCATAATTCTGAGTATTTACCTAAAAAAAAACTATTTTCTAAAGAGTAGAGGATTAATCATTATGCCCTTTGCTTATGTTTACTGACTCATTAAGAGTATGTTGGTAGCAAAGTTGTGCCAAATTTTTTAATTAAAATAAAATAGTCAAGGATTCAGGCTTGCCAGAAGGAGTCTGTTCCTCCTTTAGCTCTTTCCATTCTTGCCTAGTGAGTTTGGAGTCAGTTGAAAGTTTTCTCAATTTTGGCTTTGTATGGAGTAAACTTAGAAATAAGTTAGGTAAAAAGAAAGCCGAGAAACTGGATTGGATTTATTGGCATCTTAGAGAGCTTAATGCAGATTGGTTGGGTGCTGTAGATTATTATTATTAGGACCCCTAGTTTTCTGTCTACATTTACATTACCATTAAAAGACTTATTATTAGTATTTTTCTTTAATACAATAAATGCTGTTATTTACTACTGTATATGACTTATTTAGTTACCTTCACTACTGGCATTACAATTAGTAAAATATCTAAAATCTAAAAGGTGGATATTTTGGGGTGGATTTTCCATTGCCAACCTTGCTTCCAATTGGTGTATTGTATTTTAATCCCCTCTTTAGTATAGCTATTAGCTGATTTTAATTTGAACAATATGTAGGCTATTATTTTTAATTATTTTAGCAAGCCTTTTATTTTTTTACAGCAATAAATTAAATTTCAGAGTTTATCCCAAGTTAATTAAGTATTAAATTGATATTTATACAATCGTAATGATTATACATATATAATATTAGTAACTTAAATAGTTATTGCTTTGTGTTAGTAGGTGTAGCTTATTTGTTTTCAAGTTTCTAAGTTAAGATTTTAGCTGAAAAATGGCTGATGCCAGAATAGCTGTTGCCACTCCTTTTGTAAAGAAAGAAGATGATGGGACAGCTTCATCTTGGAAAGATATATATCGGTCATATAGGATTATTCTCTTGAGGAATTATTTCAGGTTAAGGTAGGTAAACATTGTTTTCTTAATTTTATGTTTATAAAGTAAAATACTTATGGTTGACTAATAGAGAAAATATTTAATACAGTTTAAGTACTATAAGGCCTATTATACGTATGTAATGTCTTACAAACACCTAATAACTGTGGCTAGCTCTCGCCTAAACATGGGCTAAGAACCTTTGGTCTGAAGCAGAATGATTGGCTAAATTTAGGCTTATAATATGGTAGTGTTGTACTTCTAAGAATTACACCTACATTGTACACTGTTTATGATAGTGTAACAACCTTCCATAGTTTAGGAAGCTAATCTTATGAAATTCTTATTGTTTAACAAATATCTAGGCATAGTTAGCTCTTAATATTTTGCTGTTTGCTTGGTAGACTGAATGTATTAATTTATGCTCCCTGTGATTGTATGATAAACCTTTAGCTACTATATTATCATTATAAATTAAAGCCTGCCAATTTCAGCCTCGCGTATTTAGTTTGACTTTATTACAGTGGGTTCTCACCTTTCAGAAACTCCATTCAAAATGGCATGTGGCCAACTTCTTCAAATTACTTGGTTATTGCTTGTGGATTTTCTATTTATCTTCTCGAGTTCAGACCTCCCCGCCTTGAAGCCTTATCTACGTTTCTCTGCAAAGCCTCAGAAATGATCCCACTCCCCGAAGGTTTGAATTATTCCTATGAGTACTGTACCATAACCCGTTGAAGGCCCTTTCTCTTCTCCTTTTTTATTAAATGAGAAAGAAATGGCTAGTCAGACTAGACATAGTTCAATCAGTCAAACTTGGCCTCATTATCAAAATGGCACTGAACATTTTTTAAATTGTAAATAGAAACTTTCCCACATTACCTCTTATCTCCCTCAATAAATGACCCAATTAGTTAACCCTTCAAACGCGCTGTACGATTTCAGTGATATTCCCATGGTTGTGCATTAAGTTGCTAAAAAAATGAAAGTGCTAACAGGAATTTTTCTATTACTTTTCTAGTATGAAAAGACCATGAGAAATCCATATCTGACAATAAAATGCTAAAAATGTGATGATCTAGGAGAAATTTATGATTTTATATAAAAAAGTGAAAAGTTTTTGCTTTTGCTTTTGCCATAATTTGCGGATAAACTTGCCTGAATAACTCAGTGTCAAAATGTATCCCAAAGGCATAAATCTTACCTGAAAACCTATTATGTATCACTACTAATCATTTTTACCTGTAAAATGCAACTCATATTTGAGGTGAATTCTAGTAAAATACACTTGTGTCATTTGGATTCATACTGGGCAAAAGAAACAAAACAGTGTATTCATTCAGTTATTTTGCTGTATATATATGAAATTTGAATATAAAATATACAAAAAGTATCGTATAAAAATAAAAGTTGCAATGCTTCATTCTGGAGGAGAGAAGTACATGTTGGAAAAAAAAAAAAAGCAAAACAGTTATAGTACTGTATGTGCAAATGGTAAATATACAGTACATAAATCATGAAGCGTTATGAAATCTGAATGCTTTCTTTGTGGAAATCATAATAGTTCATACTCATCAGAAACTTGGGACGTCAACTTCTATATACTTGGAACAATATCTTGGTTTGTATTTTATACCTGAACACTCTTATCTCATCTATTCTCACATGAAAGAAATTGAAATATCACTGTACTGCATTATTTATGAAGCAAAATAAATATAACAATGCAATACATAAGCCTAAGCCTTCTGGCAACATTCAAACAATACATTTCACAAGACATTGTTCATGTTTATCACTGATGCTGAAAAGAGCACAGGACACTAGGGTGTGTCAATTTTAGTAAAGTCAACAATTCAAAAATTACAATGCTCAAATGATGTCATATTATCTAGCGAACTTAGAAATATCTTGTGTTGTTTAAAAAAGCCATTTACCTACTTATATTTGACCATAAAGGTTTGAAATATAACCTAAATATGACTGTAGCATTGTATATCAATGTGCCATTGATATGTGTGGTCAACTTTGGTTATTTTTGGTGTGCAGTATGGTTTCTAAGTTTTACATAGTCACAAATGCTGGAGTTTTGATTGTGAATGCGTGTGTTTTCCCTCCTTTTTGACAATTTTGATTACTTCATAATGTAAATATTGTGTAATTCAAATTATTCAAAATGTTATGTGTGACCCAAACTTTTTGTATATTTTGCTATGATAGATATATGAAATTGTCATTACTTTGAATAATTAAGTCTTGTACCTATAACAACACAACCTTTTATCTGAGCTTATAGGCAGATATTAAGAATTTCAATTAACTTAATTTTATGTAATCATAATCAGTAGGCCTATCCAAATTTCGATGACATTTCTTTTGTTCACAGGTCCACAGGATGAGTCAAAGAAATCAGAACCCAAAGCAAATCAAGTTGTCACCTAGGTCATTTGGTGGGGACTGGGAGGGAACTTCCCTCTGCTGAGCTGCCCACAGCCAGAGATCCGTTGAGGTATGGTTTGTTGATGAGAGAGATGAGTGAGGAAGACAGGAGGAATTACCCAGTTAATGACCTGATTAACAATGGCATTGTTCCAGGGCTACTGGCTCAGTGGAGAAAGGCCAACGCTCTATTCACAGGACCTGTAATCAACACTGAGGTCAGGATCAGGACTAAAGTGAAGGCACTGTGGGATGAGGTAGTGAAGGTGTCCATTGGTAATGTGAAGCTAGAGATCAAAGATAGGTTCATGATGAAACTGGACAAATTGGTGGACATCCTGACCTATCACTGTGATCAGGAGCTGCAGTGAGGTTGGGTGCAACCCTGTCTGCAGCAGTGAGGTTCACATTGACTGCAGCTGCAGGAGTGAGCAGAAGATACCAGTGCAGGAGCTTGACTTCATTAAAGGTCAGAGAAAAGGTGGGCAGTGTGGGGGCACACCAGATGGGTCTAGCTGATCACCAGGAGACAGGAAGCAGTGTGGAGACAGGAGCAGAGAAGGAAGGCCGAGGAGAAGAGGAGGAGGAAGGCAGAGGAGTCAGCCAAGAAAGAGGAGGAGTTGAGGGAGGAGTCACTGCTGGAGATGGAGTTGGAGGAGATTGGAGATATATTGGAGGAGACAGGGAGGAGAGAGGAGGATGAAGACTTCATACCAGAGGCTGCGACAACTTCTTCCTTGCCTGTGGCTAAGAAGAAGAAATACAACACTGAAGATATCACCAACATAGCTCTGGCTAGCTTGAGACATCACACTAGGCTGAGAGAGACTGCAGAGATTGCCACTGCTGCCTGGATTGATGCTGGTCTTATCACAGAGTTTGACACAGCACTGGTGATTGACCACAACAAGGTGAGGAGGGCTCAGGAGAGACTGACTAAGGAACTGGTCAAGAAGTTTGATGAAGAGATTGGGGAAAATAGCATCACCTGTATCTTCTTTGATGGGAAAAGAGATGACACCAAAGTGATAATAGAAGCTGAGGGCAGTGACAGGCAGTTTCATGGCCTCATTAAGGAAGAACACTACACAGTGTGCAATGAACCAGGTGGGAAATATTTTTGGCATTTTGTACCAGAGGAGAGAAGTCATGCTGAGGTCATTGCTGATCATCTGGTGAACTGGCTAAGAGAGAGAGAGAGGAGCAGACCAACCTCTTTGGCCACAGGTGGTGACTACTAATGTGAATACTGGCTGGGAGGGAGGAGTAATGCATTATGTGGAGGCTAAGCTTAGCAGGAAGTTGGTGTGGATTGTCTGTGACTTGCACACTGGGGAGCTGAGTCTCAGACACCTGGTGACTGCACAGGATGGCAAGACATTGAGCAACAAGTGGTCTGGGGCCCTAGGGAAGATGTTAGACACTGCCACTGAGCTGGAGATCAACCCAAACTTCACGAGGATCACTGTTAGTCCTCCTCTACCCCATCTCAGTCAGGAGGTAGTCAAGGGGACCAGCACAGACCAATCATATGGCTACAGAATCATCACTCCCATCAGATTGGGAGAGGTACCTCAGAGTCTAGCTCTCCTGGAGATTGGGCCAGTCTGTCACAGTAGGTGGGTCACCACGGCTGTAAGGTTCTGCAGACTGTGGATTTCCAAACATGGGCTGAAGGGTAGGAACCTGAAGAATCTGAGGATAATTGTGGAATTCATAGTGGGAGTCTACATTAGAGATGTGCCAATACCAAGATGTTGGCTGATACCCACTTTTCAACCGATACCCCGATACTGTGCTGATACCGATACTTTTTTATTAATGCTTAATCTGTTAAATTATAAAAAAAATATAAAGTTACTTTTATCTTAATATTAGAAATAGGGGAAGTTGGAGACAACTGTTATTGGATGAAATTAACAGTTAAAAAAAATTCAAACACAGTCATACTGTCGAAATTGAAATAGAATATAGTTTTATGAACTTTTATCCAGTATCCACCCATTTGTTTAGCTCAGGAGTCAGGACCCCGGGAACGCAACTTCCCGTACAATGCTGAGCTGAGGACAGTTTCCATGACCTCAACTACCAAGCATGCCCTTGGGAATAACAATATTTCTTGACTAAGTTGACTTGTTAATCTGCATTGTGTGAATAATAAATAAAACACAAAAGATAGTTTTCTTCCTTTAATCACAAAAAAACTAAAATTTTGAACAAATTGCAAAATGAAAAATTCCATTGTAAGGTATAAAAAATAAAATTTCCAGTAAATAATGATAAGATTAATAGAAATTAGAAAAAAACTAAAATTTTGAACAAATTATGAAATGGAAAATTCCATTGTAAGATACTAAGATATAAAAAAATAAAATTTCCAACTTTCCAGTAAATAATTATTATTAAGATTAATAGAAATTGCTACATAGAACTCTTATGTCTTTTTCAGTTGAAGGTGAAATAAGAGCGATATTTGCAGGATTATGGTATGGATTGGGAAAGCCGGTGTTAGGGTAGGAGTACTGTTAATGTAAGAGCACTATAATAATTAATAATAATAATATAATAATATCATCTGTGTTAATCAATTACTGTCATTAAACATAACTTTGTCTTGAATCACATAATAAATAAAGTAGAAAAGTATCAGAGTATCAGCCATATTTTCACCTTGCCGATACTGATACTCCCAAAAAAGGGCGATACTTCCGATACCGATACTATCGGCACATCCCTAGTCTACATGTCAAACTGGTTCAACATCAAGTTAAATCACAGCTGGGTGGAGGGTCCCAGGTATGAACTGTACCAGCTGGAGCTGCTCAGAAGTCAGAAGGAGGAGGTGATAGGAATAGTGATGCCTACAGTGAAGAGATCAGCCTGGTATGCACACACTGAGGCTGTGCTACAGGCCATGCTGTGCAGTGAGGTAGAGGAGGAGAGGAGGGAGGCAGTGAAGAGGATACTGGAAATCAGAGGTGAAGGAGATGAGGACACACAGGTAGGAGAGTGCAATGTCAGACCCAGGAAGACTCCTGACATCAACCCAGATACCACCAAACTCTCGGAGCTTATTGACTGGAACTCTGGCGTAACTGAGCCTCCTCTGACTGCTCCCTCACCACTTCCGCAATCAAGGAGTTTCTGGATAGACCAATGGAAGTTCCTGCATGGCCCTCACACACATACAGTCAGTAGAGAGGTGTGTAAGGATGACAACTGAAGCAGCACAACATGTTTACTCACAAGAGAGGAGGGAGGCGTACATCAATGGCCAGGTGGCCAGTAGGGAGCTCATGTCCAGGAACAAGAGCAAGGCAGACATGGCATCCTTGGCAAAGTTCAAGAAACCTATATATTTCTAAGTTTTAATATTGAAATACAATCAAAATATCTTTAATTGCATGTAATGTATGTAAAACGTAGTTATATACAATAAAAAAAATACTTGCAAAAATTGCTGATTTTTTGTAAACTTCAACTTCAAATATAAGTAGCTAGGAGTGGTCGAATCTGGATTTTAAAGCCATATTTCGATTTAGCACATAACTGCATCATTTGGTCAATAGTAGTCCTTGAAAATCTAAAGATTTCACTTTGCTCCCTAAAATTGACACACCCTAACAGCACACTTCAATCAGTCACCAATGAGTGTACATGCATCTACCTCTCTTGTTGATTGGTGTTCCTTCCACCAGATGACAGCAGTGCCTGGGACTGGTGGTTTGCTCAAATCTGAGGGAATGCAGTTGCTGAATGCAGTTAAGAGAAATTTTTTTACAGCCGTGAACTACAGTCATTTTATGCGGTTAAGAACAAAAAATGTCAGTGAATAAAATTGCCAAACGCAGTTAAAGCTGTAGCTACAGTATGGTACAAGTATGATATACTGTACATGTCCTAATGATAACTTTACTACCCTGACAAGATAAATAACATTTTTACTATGATTTATTTAGGGTGTAGAAAGGCATGAAGGCCACAACTACAGGTTTGGCAAAAAGCCAATCCACCTGGGGTTTTCAGGGTATTTTGTTTTGATTTTTCAGGTTTTGGGTTTTATCAACTTATGGATAAAGTATAACAGTGAAAAATAAGAAAAATGTTTAAACAAACAGATTTGGTAAATACATCAGGCTCTGCACAACAGCAAAATGTCTAATTTCATGAATATGCTTTAATCTTTATCGCATCATTTTCTTTTAAACTTCACCTTCAAACCAGTTGATACATGTAGGATTGTAAACCTCTAAATCTTTTTGTAAACTGCCCCCATACTAAAGTTGAAACATGTCCTATCCTGTTTCAAACAAGGACACTACTAGAATGCCAGACACACACACAGCTTACTTCAGTTCTCCTCTGCCTCTCTTGCATGGTTGACAGATTTTGCAATACACTCAAACCCCATTAATTCGCATTCCATTATTTCATACTTCAGGTTAATTCATACATTTCTTCAACCCTTCAAAATAGGCTTATCTGAGGAATTTCAAACTTTTTGGTACCAATGTGTATAAATAATCCGATAGTTGTACGAATTGTACCCATGTGGCCCTTGGTCATTATTCATGGTTATTTGTGGCTATTTGGAATAAGATCGTTACCACCGAGTGCTACGACACACTATAAGACCAATAACTAAACTAAACATTAATAATGTACATGCTGTACAGTATTACAGTAATAAAACTGTACAATGAGGAAATAGTTTAAAAACTTTGCAGTTAATTTATGCAGTACAGTTTAGTTATTAGACAGTAGATTTAAGAAATACACCACACATTCATATAAAATGTTAAACTACTCAACATTTTGTATACAAATACTTCAATACTTTGTACAAAAGTTTAAAAATATTCAAGTAATTTTGTACTGTCCAGTTTAATTTGTACCTTCTGGATTATTCAACAAGGTTAGAGCCCTGAAAGTGTCGAATTAACAGGGTTTGAGTGTATTTGGATGTCACAGGCAATGGAAAAATGTATTTGGCAATAAATTTTGTCAAAATGGCAATCTATCAAAATTTAGCAAGATGCATAATTTTTTTTATTTTTTATATATTACAAATATATTAAAAAACATTGTGTATTTTATCACAGTAATCAAGTTTAACCATAAAATGTGTTTCAAGCAGGGTTTTGGAGCTGGTAAAAAAACTTCTGGCTCCGACTCCGGTTCCGGAGCAGAAATTTTTTACAGTCTGGCTCCGGCTCTTTTATAGTAAATTCTGTTAATTATAAAATAAATATCTAGATTTATATAACTAATTGTCCAATTTAAAATATTGCACAAAAATATTTTATTATTAAATCACTTTAATACGGTACTCAAAATTTAAATTTCTTATGATTTTAAATTAGGCAAATATAATGATAGAATGAAGTTATTTAAATAACTAAAGGAAAATGATGAAAACTAAATGATATTAAATATTTATTAACAATGGTAGCTTATATAAATTAGAGAAACTTGCCTCCTAATTAGTTCAAAGTTCAAACTTAAGAATTCTCGTATGGAAAATAGTAACAATCAAACTTTCTGAGATAATATATGCATCTTTTTTTAAGTGTTGAAACTTGAAAGCTTCATGAAAGCCAACTTGGCTTGAAAAAGAGCTGAATATTTCAAAAAATTCAGTTTTTAAATTTTTAATAGGTTATATTATTTACTTAGATAAATAGTTAGTACCTACCTACCTAAGGTCTCCACCGCCATAAAATTTTTTTTACCTATATAATTAAGTGTTGTTAAGACAAATCTTCCCAAATATTTAATGGTTAAAAAATGGAAATTTGCAGATTATTCCTGCAACTCCCACACCTCCATAAAATCCAAGAATCCTATGGTACCATTTTTCGTGATATATTACAAGAATTATAATTTGCAACTAAACCTATATTTAACAAATAACAATTTAGGTAGCAATATATCGCCCGGAGCCAGACCATGGAGCCGTATTTTCAAGGTTTCTGGCTCCGGCTCCGGCTCCAGGTAAGCAAAATTCACTGGCTCCACCGACTCCAGTTCCGAAACCCTGCTTTCAAGACTAAGACAATGGAAGAGATGCTAATGGCCTTAGAGGAGAAAACACTGAAAATTGTGGAAAGATATTTGCCAAAAATGCAATGAGGAGGAAGGAGGAGGAGGTTTGAGAGACAAAAAGAGGTCGATGTTCCAAAAGAGAAAAAGAGTACTGCAAAGACAATAACACCAGAAAAATAATAGATTGCCTCATACATGACCTAATTGAGAAGCATATAGAAAAAGATGATGATGCTATAGAAGTGAGAAAGGTTCTTGAAGTACTTCTATAATTTTGCAAAAAGGAAGTTGAAAAATCACACGACTATTGGACCTTTGAAAAAAAAGACAATGCTTTATCCAATGATCTAACAGAAGTATCTGAAGTATTAAGAGCTCAGTATGAATCATCTTTCAGTATCCCAAAAGCTGACAAACTAATATGCGATAGAAACTTGTTTCTTGAAGAACTACAAGTGGAAAGTATGACAGACTTGACTTTAAAACAGATTACCATATACTACACAAGCTATAGGGAATCTAAAAGCACACTTGGCAGCAGGACTAGACAAATGGAACACCACACTGATCAAAAATTGCAAGAATGCAATTGCTGAGACACAGCAATATATATGGGAATAACAGGAAAAATAGGGAAATGGATATATAATTTCCTAAGTGATTGGTGGCAAGTCATTACAGTTAAAAGAATATCTTCATCAGAATCAGAGGTCCTCAGCTCAGCACTACAAGGAACAGTATTAGCTCCATTACTCTTCATAATCATGCTAACTGACATAGATGACCTGGGGGTCATTCCATGTCAACTCAGCCACAAAATGGCACTTTTTGCACTCACCCCTTTCAATTTTGCTCATACTTGGCACAATAGCAGATATACATGCCAAACTTAAATTCCCAAATTATTAGAGCTGACTGACCTTTAGTTACTGAGATACAAGGTCACAAAGTTGTGACATTTTGACCTTTTTTGCGTTAAATGACTATTTTTAAAACGGTGTAACTAAAAAACTATTAAAGCTAGAGCATTGATTTTGGTCTCATTTTAAAGATCTTTAGTAGCCCCTTGTTTATTGTCTCTTGTTAAATATCTCTACTGTGAAAAATAAAAAAATCCCTTCAAAAGTTGACCTTTGACCTTGAATAAAAAAAAATACCTTCTAAAAAATTCAATTTTTTTACATTAATACCTTGAGTCATGTACAACAAAATCCCAAGAAGCTGTAAGTGGCTGATAACTAGTTCAATGTATAAAAAATAAATGAAGCTGGCATCATTCTTCAATTTTAGATTTTTTTTGTCAGTTCATTTATTTAAAAGTTCTGTTCTGATATAGTGTCAGTGAAGACTTAGTTCAAAAACCTTTTTGTGACCTGTGCCAAAAGAAGTCTTTTTAAAAGACAACCAGGGTTAAACCCCTCGACAGCCCCAAATCTACTGGAGTAGTGCTGATCCAAAGGCCCAACTAGTATATAAGTACTGTCAACTTTACAGAGTTGACTCCTGACTTCAAGTTAAAGTTAATTTATTTTTACTAAATACATGTATAAAAATTTATTTAATAATTCATTAATTGTTCATTGTTTTCTTTTCAAAGGATTTTCTTTGTGCTTTTGTGATTTCAGAGTACAAACATGGAACATTTAAAACTGAAACAGAAGTGTGCTGATCCTTTGCTGAGTCACAAAGGTCAGTGTCGAAAGAAGAGTTTGAGAATTGTACCACAGGAACTTGTAAATAAGTTTCCCGATCTGCACTTAACACTACATCACAGACTTTGTAAGCAGTGTAGAGAACATCTTGAGTCCTTGCCTGAGAAAGGAATAGGCACTTTGAATTCAGACATAAATGATGATTCTTCTTGTAGTAGTGAACCACCTGAAGATCTTGAGAAAATTGAAAATGTTGACAATAGTGATGCATCAACTTCAGAGCAAAACCATGAGATGTGTACTTTGAATGCTTCTTTTGTTTCAATTGGTGAATCACCCATAAAAAAGAGAAAGCTTGTAGAGCAAAAGTCATATGGAGCTAAAAAACTAAGCAAGGTGACAGAGACAGTTAAGAAGAGAATGGAAACAGTTGCAGGAAAAGAGATTTCTGACTCACAATTTAAGGAGCCATCTGGAGATGTAGACTGTTTAGAAATAATAAATCAACTCAAGGAAAAATTCAAAAATGAAAATACTAAAAGAAGTGATAAAATAAAAATCCTCACTGTATTACCCAAAAGTTGGAGCATTAGGAAAATTGCTTCAGAATTTAACACAAGGCATACAGCATCTATTGCTAAAAAAATAGTTGAAGAAAAAGGTGTCCTTTCAGACCCAAATCCAAAGGGTGGGAAAAGAATTAAACAGGATACTGTTGACGCTATTAAAGCATTTTATCTTTCAGAAGACATCAGTAGAACAATGTTAGGAAAGAAAGACTATTGTAGTATCATTGACAATGAAAGAGGAAGGATACATTTGCAAAAGCATCTTTACTTTGCAATTTAAAAGAAGCCTATCATATTTTCAAAGAAAGAAATCCTTTGGTTAAGGTGGGATTCAGTAAATTTGCAGAATTGCGTCCAAAGCAGTGTGTTATTGCTGGAGCAACAGGAACTCACTCAGTATATGTGTGTGTGTACAATTCATCAGAATGCCAAACTTATGTTTGTAGGAGCTGAATTAGAAAAACTAACTGCAAATGATGACACACCTATTAAGAATGCACGTCATTGTGTTGCCTTTATGCACGTCATTGTGTTGCCTTTATGGAATGCAATCCTGCCTCACAGAAATGCTGCCTCAGACAATGTGGAGATCCATCAGATTTAAAGAACAGACTACTGGACATATTTACAAACAACTTCATTGATATCATAAATTTTAAAAAGTGGACCAATACAGATCGGTCAAATCTTGAATCAGTAGAACTGAATACAGATGAATATATTGACCAATTCTGTAACCCACTGAAAGAATACCAGATACATGACTTCAAGACAAAGATGCAAGCAACTTATTACCGTGAAACAAAAATGTCTTTGAAAGATGGTGAGGTCCTTGCTGTGTGTGATTTTGCTGAAAATTATTCCTTTATTCTTCAAGATGAGGTTCAGAGCTTTCACTGGAACAATGAGATGGCTACTCTACATCCATTTGTTATTTACTATAAAAAGGAAGATGAGATTGCTCACCTTAGCTTTGTTATTATTTCAGAGTGTAACATCCATAACACAGTTGCTGTACATTTGTTTCAAAAGCATCTGATAAAATTCCTAAAAGATAATATCTCATCCATTGGTTCCATCCACAAAATAATTTACTTTTCAGATGGGTGTGCAGGACAGTATAAGAACTGCAAAAACTTTTTGAATCTTTGCCATCACAGAGATGATTTTGGAATTGAGGCAGAATGGAATTTTTTTGCAACAAGTCATGGAAAGGGACCCTGTGATGGTGGTGGAGGCACAGTTAAGAGATTAGCTGCAAAAGCTAGTCTACAACGACCTTATGATGAACAGATCCTTACTGCAGAACAGTTATATACATTTGCAAGTGAAAATATTGTAAATATAAAATGTCATTTTTCAACCAATAAAGAGCATGAAGAGGAAAGCCAACTTCTCCAAGAAAGACACTCAACTGCAAGGACTATTGCTGGTACACAGAAATTACACCATTTACAGCCAGTTTCATTGACTTCTCTTAAGGTTAAACATTATTCATTATCAGATTATTCAAATATTGAGAAAGTTACTGAAAAGGAAGAAGTTGTGACTGAGGAGAAAATACATGGTTTTGTTACTGCTGCATATGATGGCCATTGGTGGGTGGCATATGTGCTGGAAAAGATACCAGAGAATAGAGAAGTAAAAGTCACATTCCTTCATCCTCATGGCCCAAACCCATCATTTGTGTATCCTGGTCGACCAGATGAATTAATCTTACCATATTCAGATATTCTAACACAAGTTGAGGCATCTACTACTAATGGACGAACATACAGGATTTGCAAAGAAGTTACTTTGAAGGCATCCAAAGCTTTGGCAGATCTACAGCACAGAAAGGTAAGAATTCAAAATTAAAATGGTCATGTAACTATATATACACTGCATACATTTTAAGTTGATAAATGGAAATCAATGAGCACTATACCTATACATATTGTATGTACATTTTAATATGTTACTTGTATTTGTTAATTAGGTAGCTATCTAGGTATACATTAAAAATTGTTTTCTCTTCTAGAAATCACAATAAATTGGGTGGCCCACAAGAATCTTGTCAACTACTGAAAACCATCACATACATGCACAACATACAGGTGAGGTGGGTAAAGAACAAATATTTAAAAATAAGCATTTGCTTGTTTGTAGAAGGGTGCAGATAGTATGTAGATATGGGTTGTATTTGTAAGAGATTGAGCTGACCTTAGACAAAAATGGTTACTGACATACAAGGTCACAGTCATGACTTTTTGACAATTTTTGTATAAAATGACTTTTTTCAAAATGTTGCTTGAATTCATTATTTTTTATACATTGAACTAGTTATCAGCCACTTACAGCTTCTTGGGATTTTGTTGTACATGACTCAAGGTATTAATGTAAAAAAAATTGAATTTTTTAGGAGAAGGTATTTTTTTTTTATTCAAGGTCAAAGGTCAACTTTTGAAGGGATTTTTTTATTTTTCACAGTAGAGATATTTAACAAGAGACAATAAACAAGGGGCTACTAAAGAGCTTTAAAATGAGACCAAAATCAATGCTCTAGCTTTAATAGTTTTTTAGTTACACCGTTTTGAAAATAGTCATTTAACGCAAAAAAGGTCAAAATGTCACAACTTTGTGACCTTGTATCTCAGTAACCAAAGGTTAGTCAGCTCTAATAATTTGGGAATTTAAGTTTGGCATGTATATCTGCTATTGTGCCAAGTATGAGCAAAATTGAAAGGGGTGAGTGTTTTAGGTGGCTGACTTGACATGGAATGACCCGAGGATGTTACCAGAGACAGCACAGTAACATCCTTTGCTGATGACACAAAGATCAGTAGAAAAATAAGAAACCCAGAGGATATAGGATCTCTACAAACAGACATGAACAGAATCTATAATTGGTCAGAAAAAAACAATATGAAATTTAACATTGAGAAATTTCAACCATTTAGGTATGGAAAAAGAGAGGACCTAAAATCCTTGGAATACTATACCTCAAATGGGCAGGAAATTCGGAGAAATTCTAAAGCAAAAGATTTAGGAGTTGTAATGACTGATGATGCAAAATTTGAAACTCAAAATAAGATAGCAGTAAACAGAGCAGAGAGAATAACTGGGCAGATACTGAGAACCTTGAAATGAAGGGATAGGAATATAATAATTCCTCTATTGAAAACACTAATCATAGCCAAGTTGGAATACTGCTCAATCCTAACATCCCCATATAAAAAAGAAGATATTAGTCAGCTAAAAGGGATTCAGAGAAGTTTCACAGCCAAGATCAATGGGTGCAAAGCACTAAATTACTGGGAAAGGTTACGTGAATTAAAACTATATTCATTGGAAAGAAGAAAAAGAGAGAGACCATTATTTACACTTGGAAAATAATGGAGAAACTAGCCCCTAATCTTATTATGAGCCTTATAACCCCCCCCAAATAACAGTGGAAAGTAGAAAAGGAAGGCCATGTTATTTTCCAAAATTAAAGGCTAGACAAGGAACATCCTCCACCCTGAAGGAAAATAATTTTGCTGTAAAAGGACCAAGAATGTTTAACCAGCCACCCAAGGAACTAAGGAACATGAGTAGTGTTGTGGTGGACATCTTCAGAAGATGATTAGACACCTGGCGCGGAACAATCCTAGATGAGCTGGGTGTACCTGGCTATGTGAGGTGGAGAGTACAAGAAACCAACTCTCACTTCACCAGGCCAACTTGAGAGGAGGAGTGATAAGCTTGACCTTCATGAAATGAGGAATGATCACATGGAACATTTGAAAGGTTGAATATGACATAAAAATTTAATTACTATTAAATTATGTAAAATATAAATCATCGCAGGTGTGTAGCCATGAATTTTTAGGCGAGAGCCTATTTTCTTGTCTATTTTCTCCTAAAATGATTTGATTTGATTATAACAAAAAATTTTCATGTAGTTGTTGAGAATTTGTTTTATTTATGTCTCATAATAAAAAAAATAAATCTCAGAACTTTGAAATTGAATACAAATGATTTTTGTAACTTTGTTTCTCTGGCATGAAATACCAGAGATTATTCTGGCAGCAATTTTGTCAAAAGTTTTTGCGATGTTTTCTTGAATAAATTTGAGTAGTAGGTATAGTTTTATAGGGAAGTAATAGTAAAACATTGTAATAAAGTGAATTACGTTTTTTACTTGAATGAAATAGAAAATAATTCTGATTTCTTAATAAAAGAGCGAAAGTTTATTTTTAGAAGGTTATACATATAAATAACGTGTATAGCAAATTAAGTGTTTTAGTAATTGTTGTGTTTTTAAACCCAGGTGGGTGGATTTTTTAATGTTAAAAAAATAAATAAAATAAATAATATGGGGACAACTGGGTCAGGTCCAATTGAGCCAACCCTGCTCAACTATTTATATGGTGAATGGAAGGCCACGACCCTTAAATAAAAATTGAATGAATTTGAGTTTGTTTAGAAAATTATTTAATTTTCAAATTTCTTTTTCATTTGCTAATTCACAAAGTAACCTTCCTGGTTCAGTGAAATGGGTAGAGATTCTTAATTATTGCGAATGATCCTTGTCTTATTTCAGGTACCCCTTTATGGTTGTATCACATTGCATTCTCAGCTGGAGTGTCTGTCACTTTCTTTCTCATTCTTATGAAACTAAGGCAATACACATTACGAATGCTGCTTTCCTACAGAGGATGGATGTGTAAGTAAAGTTAGTGTTGCCAAGTACTTAGCATTTGCTAAAATCTGATTGTTTATTTTAGATGAAATGTGGTGATTGACAGTTGATTATATACAAACTTAGGATCATTTTTATAGGCCTTTTAACACTTTCACTGCTCTCTGCATCATATGATGTTTTAGTATATGGGGTGTCCCAGAAGTCTGGACTCGTAGGGAAAATAGACTATACTGTACATATACAAAGTGAAACAAACACATTTCTAATGTCAGTTTTACATATTTCAGGAGAGAAAATACCCTGATGGGTCAGTATACCAATCAAGAGAAGGTGGAACTGGTATTGCTACATGTTTCTGGAAAAAGCCAGAGGGAGGCATGTTTGTAAAATAACTGACATGCCTCCCTCTGACTTTTTCCAGAAACGTGTAGCAATACCAGTTCTACCTCTTGATTGATGTACTGAACCATCAGGGTATTTTCTTTCCTGAAATTTGTAAAACTAACATTAGAAGTGTTTGTTTCAGTTTAAAAATAGTATGTCCATTTTCCCTATGAGTCCTGACTTCTGGGACACCCTGGATATTGATACATATTTTATGAAAATTATTTTATGAAAGTAACACATGAATAATATTTATGATGAAAATTAACCATGAAGGAAAAAGAAAACATGAAATAGTGCTCAAGTGCTTTTGTCTAATGACATCCTCAGGAGCACTGAAACTAATAAGATTGAGACTATACAGTAGGGTGTGTCAATTTTGTCAACTTTTTTCAAATCAATTTTGGTAGTGAAAATATAGTGTCTTTTCATGTCAAAACTTGAAATTGGCCAACCAAAATGAAATAAAATAACCCTTACCTACATCAATTTTACCTTAAAGTTTCAGAAATTGACTTTTTACTAAATAATAGGACATAAATTGATTAACTATTCATCTGTCACAGAATTATCCCACTGATCGCATATGGAGTGTTTTCAAGGTCATATAGTTGTTGTACAATGTACTGTACAAGTCACAACATGAATAGAACTGTCCCTCACTCTCAGTCCTCAGTTGCCTCTTAGATGTCATAGACAGTGGTTTGCTGTTATTGCTCTTGTACCTACTTCATAGTTATTCTACTAGACGAATACTACAGTTTAACTGTAAGTATGGATTATTGATTATTACAATTATTTATTATCATCATATTCTTCTGTCTAATTATGTTGTAATCCCATGAAATATTTTTTTATTGAATTTTAGAACATCGAATGACTAAACTTTGAAACATCGTAATTGATATAAAATACTTAAATGTTTTTCTTTCTTTTCAGATATTCCTAAGATGCCAAAATTGAAGACAAGAGGTCAGTCATCATGCCACTTGAGCCTGTTAGTCGGTACAGGCAAGGAGCTTCCAGTATCAGAACTACCAACAGTGCGAGACATGCTGAGACTAGGGTTACTCCTTCATGAACAAAATACAAAGGATAGAAGGAACTACACAGAGAAAGAGCTCATAAGGGACATGATTCCCTCTCTCTGCATCAGTGGAAAAAGCTAATGTGTTATTCAAACCACCTGTACTCAATCAGTATAGAACTATTGAGCTAAAATTAACAAAGCTGTGGCACAAAGCAGTTGAGACATCACTTGGTAAAGGAAAACTAGCAAAGAAAAATAAATTTCTGCACACACTTGATACTCTTCTTGACATTTTTAACTGCCAGTGTCCCATAGAGTTGTGTTCTGAAGCCAATTGTTCTCCCTCATGCAGAAGAGAACCTCACCCTCACATTGATTGTCGCTGTCCTCGTGAGAAGAAGATCCCTGTTTTGGAGCTGGCTTTCATAAAGGCGCAGAGAACAAAGGCAGGAGGCCAAGGAAGTATGCAGATTGGTTTGGCAGATTATTCAGAAACCAAAAAACAGATTGTTATTGCTAAGAAAAAAGAGAAAATCCGAGAGGGAAGAAAAAGAAGAGTGAAGAAGCCACCCAAAGAGATGAAGAGCTCTATCAAGAGGTTTCTCACTTCTTTGAAAGCTCTTCAGATGAACAGAAAGAAGCAACATCAGATGATAGCTCGGAAATGCCATCTGAACCTTCGCCGAAGAGAATGAAATACAACACTAAAGACATCTCAAACATTGCCCTTGCCAGTATTCGCCACCATACGGGGCTACGAGAGACTGCAGAGATTGCCACTGCCGCTTGGATAGATGCAGGCCTCATCAGCCGAGAGGATACATCCTTAGTGATAGATCATAATAAGAAGAGCACAAGAAAAAATAATGAAGGAAATATCTGATCAGCATGAAAAAGATTTGAAGGAGGAAGGTCTCTCTCGCCTTTTGTTTGATGGAAGAAGAGATGACACAAAAGTTCTCCTAGAGGTAGAGGGAATAGACAGAAAGTTTCCCGGTCTCATCAAAGAAGAACACTACTCTGTGTGTTCCGAACCTGGTGGCCGCTATTTGTTTCACTTTGTTCCTGAAGCAGAAGTAGAAGGCAAGAAACATGCAGAGGCAATTGCTGATCAAATAATATGTTGGCTTCAAGAAAGAAGACTTGACAGTTCACTGCAGGCCGTTGGTGGAGACTCAACTGCAGTGAACACTGGATGGCAGGGCGGTGTTATGACGCATTTAGAGAAAAACTTGGAAGAAGGCTTGTTTGGATTGTATGTGATTTGCACACAGGGGAACTACCTCTTCGTCGTCTCATCCAGGAACTTGATGGTCCTACAAAGAGCAACAACAAGTGGTCAGGCCCCCTTGGCAACATGCTAGATGAAGCAATGGAATTAGAAATAAATACAAAATTTCCAAAGGTCGAAGTAGGCCCTCCCCTTCCAGTGTTGTCTGAAGAAGTTATCAAAGACCTCAGCACGGATCAATCTTACGCTTATCGTATTGTTCAAGCAATCAGATCAGGAGAGTTGCCTCAAAATCTGGCTCTCTTGGAGATTGGACCCGTAAGTCACAGTCGTTGGTTAACTACAGTGATTCGTTTCTGGAGGATTTGGGTTTCCAAACATGCACTGAAGGGCAAAATGCTACAGAATTTGATGTTGATTGTTGAATTTATTATTGGGTTTTATCTTCCTCACTGGTTCAATGTAAAACTTAATCCAATGTGGATGGAGGCCCAACCACATCTTGTTTCCATTACAGCTACTGAGAACCCAAAGGAAAGTAGTGGTGGACATCGTGTTACCTGTGGTGAGAAGGCCCACTTGGTATGCTAGGCCAGAGGCAGTTTTGCAAGCAATACTCTGCAGCCAATGTACCAAAGAGCGAACTGAGGCTGTGGAAATCATTCTAAAGCTTAGAGGAACATCACTAGATGATGACCAGCTGGGAGACTGCTCTGTTCAGACAAGGAAGGTACCTCCGATAAACGTCAATGCCACGAAATTGTCAGAATTAGTTAACTTGAGTTCAGAAGTTTTGGAGCCACCACTGACAACATGTATAACAAACAAAGATTTAACACAACTTAAAGAGGCCCCAATGCAAGTGCCAAAGTGGCCTTCTCACACGGAGTGTGGAGAGATGTGTGAAAATGGTCACAAGAAGCAGCTAGTCAAGTTTACAGTTACGAGAGGCGAGAAGGCAACATCAAAGCGCAAGTAGCAAGCCGAGTGCTGATGTCAAGGAACCGCGGCAAAAAGGACATGACTGCATTGGTTACTTTCAAATAAAGACTGAATGATATCTTATTGCCACTTTAAATGTTGATAGGATGTTTGCGCACATTTGTAATTTTGTTACGATTTTACGGAAAAATTGAATTTTTTAATTAAAATTGATGTAGGTAGGAGTTATTTTTTATTGTTTTTGAAGCAAGGATATTATTTTGTATGCCAAATGATGACATTAAATTGCTACCAAATCACATGATTTTCAAATTTAGTCATTTCACCCCAAAATTGACACACCCTACTATACAGGGTGTTTCAGGAGGAAAGGTCAATACTTCGGGAGGTGATAGTAATGGTCATTGTGAGAAAAAAAGTTCATATGAACATGTGTCTAATTCTGAATGGTTACGGAGATAGAGCTGTTTGAATCTGATGCGCGTGCAGCTCTTCCTCCCCCTTCCCTCCCCTATAACCTTGAACCATGTAAGCTGTAATGTGAGCATGTAACATAAGCCAATTGACAGCTGACTGTTGAGAGTGACATTGTTTGGTGTTTGAAGCAGTGTTAAAAATGCCACACACCTTCACACATGCCGAACAGGGCCGGCGCTAGGAAGTGCGGGGCCCAATTAGAAAATTGTTAGCGCCTAGCGGGGCCCTCTACCCGTTGTCGTTTCAAAGTTGGAGTGACAAGAAATTTCGCTAGAGCACCTCTTTGTTTTTCATTTTCAGCTGCCTTAGCCTTGGCCAGTGCTCGTTTCTGATTGCCGCTCAAATACTTTCGCCCTTTGTCTCTATCTCTATCTCTGCTTGTGCTTGCCATGATGACGATGATGTAAGGGCTTTTTCAATTACTTTTCTTTTAAAAAAGTTAAACGGCGACGATAAACTGAGATTACAAAACAAAAAACAAAATCATTCACAATAAAGACTCCCTGGCACTGAAAAATAATAAAGATGTGCATGTATGCATCTAATGATTAAAGCAAAAGATTTCATGATTTTTAAAAGCCTGGGAGTAAGAAGAAAAGCGCAGGGGGCAAAAGAACAAGCTCTAGTAAATAGAAATGTAAATGCTCTCTATGATAATGAGGCAAAAACTAGTTAATTTAATATGTAGGATCTACTTACCACCACGTTTCTCTGTTACATGCAGGCTTAAGACACTTCAAGTTTGCAGTTTGGACATATTTAACAAACAACACAACTTTACATTCCAAGCTTTGTTATATAATCTCATTAACAGCGCTCTTTCTGTGTTGAGGGTTTGAATATCGTCCACAAATTACCTTTTTTTTTAAAAAGCTAAACGGCGACGATAAACTGAAATTACAAAACAAATAAACAAACGATTAGCAATAAAACATTGAAACATAGATATACGAGGACGGACTGAATAGTTTCACTGCCTTCACAGTAACAAGAAACTTCGTGCACACTGGACACTCATTAATTCATCATAGCGTCCCCCACTCGAGCGCGTGCGCGGGGCCCAATTTGAACATCGGTCTAATCGGCTTAAAACCGGCCCTGATGCCGAATATGCAGATATGGTGCATGTCTATGGTTTTTGCGATCGAAATGCAACAGCTGCTGTTGCAGAATACCGTCGACGGTTTCCGAACCGCAGAATTCTGGATCGAAGTGTGTTTATCAGGGTTTTCAACACACTGCGTGAGATCGGTACACTTCCCAGCGCTCATGTTTCATCTGAACGTGAAGGTCAACAAGATGTGGATGAAGTGGAAACATTCTTCAGTTGGTAGAGCGTAGTCCTACTACTAGCTCACGAAGAATTTCTACACATCTTGGTGTACCACACACAAGAGTATGGCGAACATTACGTGAGGAAGGCTTGCATCCATATCATGTACAGTGTGTACAACACCTTCAACCAGGAGATGCTGCCATGCGACTGGAATTTTGTCATTGGGTAAATACTAATCGCCGATTGCTTCGATTAATACTGTTCACCGATGAAGCTACTTTCACCCGTGACGGTATCAACAACACTCGTAACTCTTATCGGTGGTCAGACGAAAATCCAAATGCCACTGTGGAAACAAATTTTCAACATCGCTTCTCTGCCAATGTGTGGTGCGGTATCATCGATGATCAGCTGATTGGCCCTGTTACTTTAGAGAATCGTCTTACAGGACAAAGTTACCCAGAATTTCTGCAAAATGAATTGCCAGGACTATTGGAGGATGTTCCTTTGGCTACACGCGCTGGTATGTACTTTCAGCATGACGGAGCTCCTCCACATTCTACCCGTCTGGTGATGCAATACTTAAATCAAACTTTCCCTGGTCGATGGATCGGCCGCGGTGGTCCCATTCAATGGCCACCAAGGTCTTCAGACTTCTCTCCGTTAGATTGTTTGTGGGGGTGGATAAAAAGTAAAGTTTACAAAAGAAAGGTGGATAATACACGAGACGAATTGCTCGCGCGCATTTTGGATGCTGCTGCCCGCATAAAGGAACGTCAAGATGAACTCAGACGAACACGCGATCTTCGCACACGAGTTGCAAAGTGTGTTGAGGTTGACGGTGGGATTTTCGAAAACGTATTGTAAACTGTAACAAATTTGTCATTTCTGTATCTGATACCATTCAAAATGCCAATGTTTAAACATTAAATGTTAGAAACAGTAATTGGTTTCTCTCTCTTGATTACCATTAACAATGCTTTTGTATTTGTAGATTCAAACAGCTCTATCTCCGTAACCATTCAGAATTAGACACATGTTCATATGAACTTTTTTTCTCACAATGGCCGATACTATCACCTCCCGAAGTATTGACCTTTCCTCCTGAAACACCCTGTATATAGATCTTTGTGATCTATACACAGTATATAGTCTCAATCTTGTTATTAATTTCAATGTTCGTGAGGATGTCCCTTGTGGTTATTTTCATCATTGATACATATTTATATATTGATAAGTAGACATACTTGCGCATGGGATAGAGAGTTTTCCACTCCACCTGAGCAGTGAAAGGGTTGAGCCCATGTACTGTACTTATGGAATGGGCTATTTGTATATTAATATTTGTTGTAATCTCTTGTAGTAGTACTCCTCTTTTAAAAGACGATATTATATAGTTATGTATCCTTGCATGAGAAAGTTAAGTTTTCTATATCTAACCCAAAATTGATTGAATTTATGATTACTGTATTTTATTATGGAAAGGGAAAAGCCAATAAAATGAAACTTGAAGCTAGTGGAACTCGAACTTTTGTGGCGTGATTTCAGAGTCAGTGCTCCTGTTTTGTTCAAGGAACTGAATACCAAGGTGTTCATCAAATAGTTTCTCTGCTGTATGAACTGTCTTTAGAGGAATGCAATTTAGTTTCAGTGAAGTCACCATAAAAGTTTACTCCTGCTTAACTTCTGTTAGTCAGTGAAATTGAATATTACCAAGATGTCTTATTGCAAACTAACAACACTCGCTTCTAAGGAATGCGAGTGATTGCTTAATTTGTCTTTACTGTGGTAATTTTATAGGGCTTTCTGACATAGGACATAGGTATTGAAAGTTGAAATACTGCACAAAAGATGAATCATGAGTTGTAGTTTCTTGACAACTTTAGTTGCAATGTTTCAGTTAACATTCTTCTGATGAATTTGAATTTCATTTATGACCATCATAAATTCAATAATGTAGAGGCATTTGGTGTTAATTTCAGTTGATTATGCAATTACAGATGAGACAGCCAAGAAACAGTCCTTCACAACCATTCTGTGGGCATTTTTGGTTCGCTTTGTTTCGGGGTATCAGCCATCTCTCTACTCCTTCCAGAACTCTCTACCTCGTATGAATGTTCCACCCTTGCACGAAACTTTGGGTGAGATTCACGGTTGTGTTTTACTCATTTCTTCGTCATTGATTACATTAATTGCTTTCAGAAATTTCCTATTTAACATTTCTGGTATTATTGTTGTGCTGAACTTATTTATTCCTCATTATAAAGATTGGAACAAGTTGAGATTTAACATTATTTTCCTTTATTAAAATTCACCAGAAAAGTTATTGGAGAGTCTTGAACATTTGTGTTCTGAGGAAGAGAGGACCAGATATCGTAAAGGGGCTGAAGACTTTGAGAATACTATTGGGAACAAATTACAACGGCTTCTTTACCTTAGGTCATGGCTTGCACCCAACTATGTTTCTGATTGGTGGTTAGTTTTTATTTTATGCGAGATAAAACTTTAATTTAGTAGTTACAGTTTTAGGTTTATTTCACGTATTGGTCTTTATTAGTTACCTTCTTATACAGCTTATCTCAGAAGCTGGTTAGTTAGTTATTTGAACCATTTCTATTAATTTCAGTAAGTTTGTTAAATCGTTCAGAAAGGTATAATGCTCTTGCCTTCCTTAAGATACTCTATATAAAGAATAAAGGGAGTGTATATATTATTTTTGATGTTTCTGCTTTTAAAAATATTTCAGGGAGAAGTATGCTTACTTGAGATCTCGGCTTCCAGTTGCTATAAATTCCAATTATTATATCTTTGACCACTACTGTTGGCTTCCAACAAAGAACCAAGTAAGGACTTCAAAGTTCATTTCCTCTTACAAATGGAATTGTGTGTGCATTATTTAAGGTAATGGGTCTTAATGATTAAAGTGTTTTACATAATTTTTAGTTTAGGGTGGGTACTTATGTTGTTAGTCATTTAATTTTTCAAAAAACGGTACTGGTACAGTAAGGTATCAAGCTGTGTATACACAATTTCCTTGTATGTACTTTAATTATAGGTTGAACCATAGTGTAGGATTACATTAACCATATCTTAACTGTCTCGGGAAACTGAAGTTAAGCAGAGAATAAACCAGTTAAAGACGAGTCGTATTCCTCCAAAATAGTAATAGTAGTATTATAGTAGTTTTGAAAGGGAATCAGTAACTTCCCTTTAGGAGGAGAATTGAAGTACGAGTGGATGAGTAGCTTGGCTCGGGCATTTTAAGTAGGGAGGGTAGTCGGTTAATACGCGTAATGATTTAAATAGACAGACTTATATTTACACAGCTTATATTTCTGAAATTTAAGAATAATTTGACCATACGAGTGCCTGCAGTAATTACAACCGTTATTGGGAATCAGCTTCTTTGAGTTACAATGTACATAAATGTACTCATAATAATTATTGAGGCAGTAATGATTGATTCATACTGTCATACAGATCAAGGAGCACAACTAACTGAGCTTATTGAAGAAACAATTACTGACTGCGTGATTAATAGAGAACACAAAGGAAGTTGGTTGGTTTATTGGGAAAGCAATTATGAGATTAAAATCGGTAAGGCAGACATTGCTATTGAAATTGAATTTAAATTTTTTAATGATAAGAACTCCAATAGTAAGAGAGATTGTGGATCTATAATTTGATGTAAGATTTTAACATTATTGAAGGATAGTGTTAGTGGAACGTATGCGGTTTTTTAATGGAATCCCGCAGGGGAGTACACTGAACCATCATTAATTCGATATCGTCGGGACTGGGTCAATCGAATTAGCGCGAAATATCTAATTCACCACAGAATAAGATATTTTTGCCCACATTTCACCCCTTAATTCGCCAGATTTCATGATTTTTACTGCGCACGTGTTTTGATGTTTGACAAACGTATAGTAAAGGTGATGGTAGTGTTGATTGGTTGGTGCGTCTGTTTAATGTATATATGGACAGAGGCGAGGTGCCTCAGGACTGGCGGAGTGCATGTATCGTTCCCCTCAGTGGCGTAGCCACTGGGGCACTGGGGCCATGCTCCCCCCCCCCCCCCCCCCCCCCAACCAAGATAACTTCAATTGTTCATATGATGATCTGAAATAATGATCATTCGGTTGGATGGAGGAAGGCGAGTCTAACACACGTTAAAAAAAGTGGTTTGTAAAATGATCTTTCAAAACTTTCTTCTCGTTTTTAATCGCAATTAATCATACATATTGTTGGCCCCCCAATAAAAAATCCTAGCTACACCCTTGGTCCCTCTGTATAAAGGTAGGGGAGACAAAAATGTATGCTCGAATTAGAGGAATTGAGAGGATGCTAAAGAGGATTTGTGTGTCGGAAGGGGAAGGTGTAGACCGAGGAGGAGATGGAAGGATGGGGTGCGGGAGGCTTTGGGTCAGCAGGGACTGGACGTCTGGGAGGTTGAAAGATGTGCGCTAGATAGAAAAAAGTGGAGCGATGTGGTATATGGAAAAACTATACACGCCTACAATATGGTATCATATATGGTACCTTTATTTCTCAATTAAATACAAATTATTAATTTATTGAATTAAATAACTACAAAATTGCCTCGGGATTGGCGACATAGCCTATTGGGAATGGAAATAATTGCCATACAATAGAACCCAATATATAGGCATTGGGTTCACATAACAAGAAAAACGTATTATTTCGTATCAAAATTTTCCATCGCTGACGCATGAAAATTACTTCGAGAGAAGAAGAAATGAAAACACAAAAATTAGACGTGTGGGGACTTTGTAAAGTCAGCGAAAATTGAAGACGAAAGAAATTTATATTGGCTCATCTCAGAGCTGTCTAGTTTTGAGCGATGCTTTAGGCAAGGGAGAAGTGCTTAATCTTCCTATAAGTTCTGAATGAATACCTAATAATATAAAACTAATAACACGAAAGGATAGGCCTATTCCTTCAGGTATTTAAGTGTAGTGAATGCCTATATTAATTAAACCGAATAAACTCGTTGCGTAACTCCATGGCCTATATCGAAAGAGAGCTGCGCGCTAGGCCGGGTCGAAATCTAGTCAAAATGATTTTTTTTAGATGGGCACTATATTGGGTTTATGAAATGATATCCTGACCAACATATCCAAAAGAAAGTTTATGCTCCCCTCCGTACCACTAGCATACTCCCTCTTATTTTTGGCTCCGCCCCCAAATTAAAAATAGTATCATAAATCAAAATGGAGATCATTTAGAGCATTCTTTTATAGAGATGACCCCCCTTAAAATTGCATAATATACCTCATGTGCAATTTTCAGGCAATTATCCAAGAAATTTCAAATCCTTGAAAAATTGCCGCATCCCCAAAAAGTATCAGTATATAGAAAAGGGTAGCATAAACTTTAGTTTGGAGTATTGATTGCCTAAGAGACCAATTCATAAACCTCATATAGGCCTAGTATATTTGTCTGAAAAGAAGACAATTAGTCTGTTGTACCATTTATTACACAAAACAGCTTTGAAGTAAAAACAAAATTTAATTTAAAAATTACCTTCACAATTCACTAATTACTTGTGGGTGTGCCTTCGCCCCATTGGCTTTTCCATTCAAACTGTGGCAGTCTTTTTCTTGATTCCAGTTGATTGAGGATAAATTTGTGCCGATTGCCGTAGCCAATCCTTTGTTCTGATGCTTTTGTCACTAAGTTCACTGCACTTTCCACGCTTTGACTGTGGCATGAAAAGGCAGCAATTTTCAAGGGTTCTGTTCTTGTATGCAGTAGCTCTTCATTGCTGAAATTCCTTATCAAAGGTGGAGGATTGATAGCTTCCTTTCTCCAGTCAATCATCTCATAGTAGTCTTTGGAATCGAAATTTAGAGATTTAGGAAGCTCAAAATTTCGTGTGCCACTGAAACGTGTCCGACTGAGAAGTATCTTCTGAAGAGCATCTTCTCTGTCATGTTGTCTGCTATCAGTAAGCATTGACAGTAGGATGGGATGGGATGGGATGGGATGGGATGGATGGGATTTGATATGAAACCATCCAGGAGCATATGATTTCATGACGATGGTTACCAGTTCTTTCAGATTTTGTTCGGGATGCAAAGTCGATACATATAAACGAAGAATCCGGTTTGCTCAGGTAATCCAGCGAGCATGATGAATGGCACCTGGAGACCTGCGGGCTAGACTTTCAGGTACCCATCCAGATTGCACTGCTAGGCACATATCATAGAGATACTTTTGATCACTGCTCAACTCTTTCACGACATTCGGTGGTATATCTTGGACGCTGCCCTGAACTAGTGAAAATGCCACTAAGTCTAAAATGGTTAAATCACATTTCAATTTGGCTCCAATTGAACCTTTAAAGGTATTTGGCCCTGATGTTTTTCCGTCTATGGTTTCAAATATGTGTCTGAAGGGGAGTTCATTCATGTGTAAAAGAGACACGAGCCATTGAACTGATCTATGCAAAAAAATTTCAATCAATTTTATGGTACCAGCAATTCTACCAGTATTGACAGCAGTACCGTCGCATAGCAGAGCATTGAGTGTGTCGATGCTCGCTGAATCAATCAAGAACGTTATAATTTCATCAGCTATACACCGAGCATTTCCTGCGTCAGGGCAGAGATGGTCTACATAGATACCTCCAGGGTCTTTGATCAGCACATAATGTTGTTCTTTCTCTTTTCCATGCTTGGTTAACGTATCATCCTTTCTTCCATCAAACCCTATACATTCAATATTCACATTTTCACATCTAGATCTAACAATATTTTTCTTGCCTACACGAATTCTCTCTCTATCTATTTAATTCCTATCAAGCATGTTAGATTGATCGATTATTCCCATATCTTTCAATGCATCATTAACAATAGCTGCTGTAGCTCTCGAACTCACACGGTAACGGTCTGCCACCAATGGTAATTCATTGTATGAATACCTATTTTGATCATTTTCAATCAATTCCACATCGGGCCCGAATTCTAGCTCATTGTCACTGTCTTCTATATCTTCGCTAAAGTCATCTACTGAAGAAGATGGTACAACTTCAGTAGCCTCTGCCATTTCCACTTGTGACATTTGTTGCCTCTTGTTCTTCTCTTGCTCTTGAGAGGGATCGTCTCTGGACAGCGGCAGCTTCACGATCAAATGGCCCTAATTAATTTATTCTTTGCTTTTGGCCTACAAATGACTCCCACTCTACCATTGGGATTTTTACCTCGCATCGACAAAACGGCCTTTCTATTCCTTTATCATAACATTTGCAAGTACAAATGTCAAACATTTCATCATATGAAGCAAGTTTTTTAGCAAAATTTTCATTCCTTTGACGTAGAGGAACCTTGTTCAAGGAAAGAGCTGATCTGATTAATCTTTCCACTGCAGAAGAAATAGATCTTTCTTGAATGACAGGGAAAGAGAACATGGCCCAAATATCTTGAAGATCTTTGGTAACTATATTGTAGCAATCGTTCGCAGTTGCTGATCCCCTTGACTTGAATTTTTCTCTCTCTTGAATGAAGAAATAGTGTCTGACAACGTCTGCCTTTGTAGGAATCATTGATCGGCGGAATTCAGTGGCAAAACCAAAAGCTGCATTCGAAGATTTGCTTCTGGTTGACATTTTTTCAACCTTTTTAAAAAATAAAAAATCCAGCTTTTATAGAATCATGCATGGATCATAAGTAAATCTAAAGAGCATAAATTCTTATAATTCCTGTAAAAATATATGATAATTAGAACATGAAATTTATTGGTATTGAATTTGAAATTCAACACACAGCTCAGTAAATTGATTACACATAAACGATGTTTGTGTAATCAATTTTCTGATATAGCAAATATTTTGAGAAATCCAAATGTTTGAGGTAATTGCCTGAAAATTGCACACGAGATATATTATGCAATTTTAGGGGGGGGGGGGGGGGGTCATCTCTATGAGAAGATGCTCTAAATGGTCTCCATTTTCATTTATGAGACTCTTTTCATTTTTGGGGCGGAGTCAAAAATAGGAGGGAGTATGCTAGTGGTACGGGGGGGAGCATAAACTTTCTTTTGGAGTATGTTGGTCAGGACCCCAATTCATAAGCCCCACATAGTGCCCGATCTGCCTCCAGAAATTCGACCCGGCCTACTGCGCGCCCTACAACCAGAAGCGAGGCCCAACGAAATAATAAGGTATGGTAATTTCCTTTACCATTAAGCAGCGCAAAATACCGAAGGCATATAAATTAAACATTAACCAAAAAAACGCTACGTAACAAGGTCTTTTGAAGACCTCAAACACAACTTTTTAACGAAAAAATGTAGCATTTTTGCCGTTCAACTATTTAGTAAGCCCACTTTAACTTAATTAATAGTTCTGGCATACTCATACACCTAGGCCTACTTCAAACAATTTAAAATTTAGACCTACTAAAAGCCTACCTCTCAAAGTAGGCCCTACTCTTTAAACACAAGGCCTATCCTAACTAAAAAAACTAACATTTTTAATTTAACCTCTGTGGAGTAGGTTATAAAATTTATTTCGGCAATTTAACTCTCGTAAAACTCTGTAACATCACAAAATTAAACTCGGAACTTTAACATCACACAGACCTAAAGCAATCGCACAAACTCAAACCTACACCCTCCTAACACAAACATTCCAAGTCCTATTTCACATGTAGGCATAAAACAGACAAGGCTTGAGATAAGGGTCTCAAATGCAACATTCGAGGATCTTTGCTCAGCCAAATTGGTTAACCTAACACAAAACTCAAAAATAAAACTCTACAACAAAATATACATTTACGCATAAAACTCCAAGCATCCAATTCTTCTTTTAAGGAAGAATTAGGGGTGCACCGGATATGAATTTTTCATATCCGGCCGGATACCGGATATGCCAGATATGGCCTTATCTATCCGGCTGGATATATATTATTAGGTACTGTATTATTTTTACACTCATATTGCTATGTTTGTTTTGCATTGGGGGCAAGCGCCCCCCCAAATATAAGATAAATAATTATTTAAGTATATTCAGATGTTTAATTGTTTTGTTCTCTTTCAGGTTCTTGTGTTGTATTAAACTATAAGTATTAATCATGACAAGTTTTGTGTGGTCACTGTATACAATAAATGATCCTAGCGATATCACTGCAAAGTGTAATATTTGCCAAAAGATTATCAAACGTGGGACGGAGAAAGGTGGCCAAAAGTCTTTTAGCACAACACCTCTTCATAATCATTTGAAGATTAATCACCCAAAAGAGTATGCTGAAGCCAAAAACGAAAATGACAAAAAAAGAATACGGGCTAGACCATCAACTTCTACTGGTAGTACTCTGAAAGAAAAGAAAATGGACCAAATGAGTAAGCAGATCTCAATAGAGGAAAGCTTTTCATCTAAAAAAATATGGGACATCAATTACTCCAGGTCTCTGATGATTCACCGTAAAATTAGCATGATGATGGTATGGAAAAACTATACGCGCTTACAACATGGTATCGTATGTGATACCTTCATTTCATAATTAAATATAAATTATTAATTAATTGAACTAAATATCTACAAAATTGCCTCGGGATTGGCGACATAGCCTAATGGGAATGAAATGATTGCCATACATACATAGAACCCGTATGTAGGCGTCGGGCCTGCATAACCACGAGAAACATTTATTATTTCACGTGATCTAAATTTTCCATTGCTAACTCATGAGATTACATCAAGGCAAGGGTCAACAACCTTTGCCAAATCAGCAATTTTACTAAAATACAAAGATTATATTATAGCGGCGCTGGCTCAGAGCTTTTTATGTTACAGCGAACGCTTTAAACAGGGAAGATGTGCTTCGTCTTCCCTAAAGTTCTGAGTGAATTCCTTATAATATAAAACCTAATAACTATAAAAAGGATAGGCCTATTCCTTCAGGGGTTTAAATAGTGACTGCCTATATTAGTTACATCGAGTGAACTCATTGTGTAACTTCATCGTAACGGCCGTACATCGAAGAAGACCGTCACGCCCTACATCGAAGCAAACTAAGGCCCAGCGAAAATAAGGCTAGAATTACCGAAAACAATTAAATATAAAGAGGTCCTTTGAAGACCTACACATACATAACTCTCTAACGAAAAAACATAGGGCTTTTGTCGGTAACTCTCCACTGAAGTCTGCTGGAAATTTCCAACGGATGAAGGTATCAGGCAATCAACCCATAGCCCTATATAGTTTTTTCAGATGGTGGCCCGTGACTCATTGAAAAAACTAAGGCTCATGGAATCAGGGGTGTAGTAATAAATTGGCTAGAAGAGTGGTTGCGAGGCAGGAAACAGAGGGTGGTCGTTGATGGAGCGGAGTCGTGTTGGGCTAATGTAGCGAGTGGCGTTCCTCAGGGTTCTGTATTGGGACCCTTGCTTTTTCTTATATATATTAACGATTTAGATGTCGGCCTAGTCAGTACAGTTTCAAAGTTTGCGGATGACACGAAGCTGTGTGGTAGGGCGATTAATGACGAAGATAGAGGTAAAATTCAGGAAGATCTGAATAAAATCGTTGATTGGTCAGTCACATGGCAAATGAGATTTAACGTTGATAAGTGCAAAATTTTACATAGGTTCGCGTAACGGTAATTTTGCGTATAGTATGTCAGGGAAAGATTTAACAAGTGTAGAGCAGGAAAAAGATTTAGGAGTTATAGTCACTGGTGATTTAAAAGTAGCGAAACAAAGTACAGCAGCGGTCAATAAGGCGAACAAAGTGTTAGGTTTTATAGCTCGAAATTTTGAGTACAAATCGCGCGATATTATAGTTCCTCTTTATAAATCATTAGTTAGACCCCATTTGGAGTACGCGGTCCAATTTTGGAATCCGTATATGCGCAAAGATACAGACAAAATCGAAAGAGTTCAAAGACGAGCAACTAAGATGATTCCGTCGCTTAGGTCAAAGTCGTACGAGGATAGGCTTAAGGAGTTAAAATTGACAACACTCGAGACTAGGAGGTTAAGGGGTGATCTAATCCAGGTTTTCAAAATTATGAATGGATTCGATAACGTAGATAGAGATAGCTTTTTCGAAATATCTCAATATAATAGGACTAGAAATAACGGGTGTAAGTTGACAAGTAGAAGGTTCGAGACAGCAGTTGCGAAAAACTTTTTTACGCATAGAATAGTAAGTAGGTGGAATAGTTTGCCAGTAGAAGTAATTAGTAGCACGTCTATAAACATGTTTAAAAATCGATTAGACGCATATGTTGATAGAAAGGGTATAGTTTAATTAAGGTAGTAAAATTAAGGCTTTGTGGGGATAGATCCCACAGCTCAACACAAGTGTTGTGGGATATAGGGAGGCAGCGTCTTGGGTTAGGGGATACTCTCTGTCCTTACACACCCTATTTAAAGAGATTCCTCTGCCGAGCGGTGCCCCCCATAGTACTGTGAGGTATTGAAAAACTCATGATCTTCACTTGCCCCACAAACACCTTTAAATGGGAGACCCAAAATGGGTGCACACACATTTCTACATTACTGTACAGTCTTTACAGCCACACCTACACTTTTCCTCCTAAGTGTACTGTGTATATATTGTAATGTATATGGTTGTAAATTTTGACTTGGTCCGCAATCGATATGGACCATGACTTGATGGATACCGTAATGAAATTGACTGGATTCTTTGGATCTGATATATTTGCATCTCCGTTATAAATAGATATAGAGTGTAACATATTTGTGGATAGTAGTCTATTATGACTTGATCCTCTGGATCCAGAGATTCAATCTTTAGTTTTAAATCGATAAATAATTAATTAGTTTTTAATTGATAATTATTTAGTTTTGCAAAAATTGGTCGTTGCGAATGTACAGGCAGTTGTTTCATAAATTTCTTATGTTCTCGTGGTTCGGAACCCACGTAAAATTGTAGGTCCCCTCCGCCACCACGGAGGACATACACGATTACGAACACAGTTAGGTAGACCAGCCATGAGTGGATCCTAGGGTCTTTGTTGGTCTGAAACATTATAACATTATATGGGGAACGAACCCCTCTAAAATTTACACACACACACACACACACACACACACACACACACACACACACACACACACTGGCTAGGCTTAGCTCATTAGGCCTAACCCCTATTTCAACCATAACTCCACTATACTTTTTTCATATGGTGGCCCGTGCAACTGGGAGCCGATCCCTATTACCTTTACACTAACCGAAAACAAAGCCTTGTTGATTTAACAGGCATAACTCATTTTAGGTCCTATAAAAATAGGCCCACAACATTAAGCCTATTTAATAGGTCCTACTCTTTAACTCAAAACAAAGCCTTGTTGATTTAACGGGCTTAACTCATTTTAAGTCCTATAAAAAGACCAATTTCAACACAAGCCTATTTAGTAGGCCCAAATCACTTTACCTTAATTAATAGGCCTAACACACACACACTAAAGGCCTACTTCAAACACTACAATTTGCAAATAAATATACAAGAAGCCTACATCACAAAGTAGGCCCTACTCTACACTCAGGCTTATCCTAACTAAAAACACTAAATTTATAATTCAACCTGTGGTGTAGGTTATAAAATTTATTTCAGCAATTTAACTTACTCATAAGACTCATTAACATCGCAAAATTAAACTCACCCACCCACCTAACACCTATTCGTAACCCTATCCCAAAGTCCTATTTGACGTATAGGCGCGACCTATTCCAAGTCCTATTTGACGTATAGGCGCGACCTATTCCAAGTCCTATTTGACGTATAGGCGCGACCTATTCCAAGTCCTATTTCACATATAGGCATAAAACAAACAAGGCTTGATATAAGGGTCTCCAATGCAACATTTGAGGAACTTTACTCAGCCAAATTGGTTAACCTAACACGAAACCCAAAATAAAACCCTACAACACAAAGTACACATTTACACACATACGTACGGTACAGTATATAAATATATACATACGACTCCAAACATCCAATTCTTCTTTTAAGGAAGAATCACACAACAGATTTCATCAACAAACACACACATTCCTTGCAAACAGATTGGATTCCTTCAAAACCCCCAAAACCTACCAGACCTACCTGTAGGATACACAACATTTACCCAATCATAACTACAGATATTGATCTCACTGGAGTGGTGAATCCAAGTTTTGAAGACCAACTGGATTCGGAGCAACACACACACACACACACACACACACACACACACACACACACACACACACACACACTGTACTCTTTCCATGTCTCAAACACAACAACTTGTCTGAACATAACCAAGGATCGGAGAGTAAAAGCTTTTATTGCTGCGCTCTGGTTCTATGCACATAATTTTGTGCCAAAAATTATATGGTTAGACAGTGGCACATACAAACTACTCTAAAGGGTTTTATGGCCTACTTTGGCAATAGCCCAAACTATTCAAAGGGGTTGATGGCCTACCTTGGCCATAGCTCAACAGATCATCAAAGGGCGTTGGCCTACCTTGGTCATAGCCCAACAAATTCATAAAGGGGCTGATGGCCTCCCTTGGCCATAGCCCAAACTATTCATCAAGGGGCTGATGGCCTCCCTTGGCCATAGCGAAACCTATTCATCAAGGGGCTGATGCCTCCCTTGGCCATAGCGATAACCTATTCATCAAGGGGCTGATGCCTCCCTTGGCCATAGCGATAACCTATTCATCAAGGGGCTGATGGCCTCCCTTGGCCATAGCGATAACCTATTCATCAAGGGGCTGATGGCCTCCCTTGGCCATAGCGATAACCTATTCATCAAGGGGCTGATGGCCTCCCTTGGCCATAGCGATAACCTATTCATCAAGGGCTGATGGCCTCCCTTGGCCATAGCGATAACCTATTCATCAAGGGGCTGATGGCCTCCCTTGGCCATAGCGATAACCTATTCATCAAGGGGTGATGGCCTCCCTTGGCCATAGCGATAACCTATTCATCAAGGGGCTGATGGCCTCCCTTGGCCATAGCGATAACCTATTCATCAAGGGGCTGATGGCCTCCCTTGGCCATAGCGATAACCTATTCATCAAGGGGCTGATGGCCTCCCTTGGCCATAGCGATAACCTATTCATCAAGGGGCTGATGGCCTCCCTTGGCCATAGCGATAACCTATTCATCAAGGGCTGATGGCCTCCCTTGGCCATAGCGATAACCTATTCATCAAGGCTGATGGCCTCCCTTGGCCATAGCGATAACCTATTCATCAACGGCTGATGGCCTCCCTTGGCCATAGCGATAACCTATTCATCAACTGGCTGATGGCCTACCTTGGCCATAGCGATAACCTATTCATCAACTGGCTGATGGCCTCCCTTGGCCATAGCGATAACCTATTCATCAACTGGCTGATGGCCTCCTTGGCCATAGCGATAACCTATTCATCAACTGGCTGATGGCCTCCCTTGGCCATAGCGATAACCTATTCATGAAGGGGCTGATGGCCTCCCTTGGCCATAGCGATAACCTATTCATGAAGGGGCTGATGGCCTCCCTTGGCCATAGCGATAACCTATTCATGAAGGGGCTGATGGCCTCCCTTGGCCATAGCGATAACCTATTCATGAAGGGGCTGATGGCCTCCCTTGGCCATAGCGATAACCTATTCATCAAGGGGCTGATGGCCTCCCTTGGCCATAGCGATACCTATTCATCAAGGGGCTGATGGCCTCCCTTGGCCATAGCGATAACCTATTCATCAAGGGGCTGATGGCCTCCCTTGGCCATAGCGATTACCTATTCATCAAGGGGCTGATGGCCTCGGCCATAGCGATAACCTATTCATCAAGGGGCTGATGGCCTCCCTTGGCCATAGCGATAACCTATTCATCAAGGGGCTGATGGCCTCCCTTGGCCATAGCGATAACCTATTCATCAAGGGGCTGATGGCCTCCCTTGGCCATAGCGATAACCTATTCATCAAGGGGCTGATGGCCTCCCTTGGCCATAGCGATAACCTATTCATCAAGGGGCTGATGGCGTCCCTTGGCCATAGCGATAACCTATTCATCAAGGGGCTGATGGCGTCCCTTGGCCATAGCGATAACCTATTCATCAAGGGCTGATGGCGTCCCTTGGCCATAGCGATAACCTATTCATCAAGGGGCTGATGGCCTCCCTTGGCCATAGCGATAACCTATTCATCAAGGCTGATGGCCTCCCTTGGCCATAGCGATAACCTATTCATCAAGGGGCTGATGGCCTCCCTTGGCCATAGCGATAACCTATTCATCAAGGGGCTGATGGCCTCCCTTGGCCAAGCGATAACCTATTCATCAAGGGGCTGATGGCCTCCTTGGCCAAAGCGATAACCTATTCATCAAGGGGCTGATGGCCTCCTTGGCCAAAGCGATAACCTATTCATCAAGGGGCTGATGGCCTACCTTGGCCAAAGCGATAACCTATTCATCAAGGGGCTGATGGCCTACCTTGGCCAAGCGATAACCTATTCATCAAGGGGCTGATGGCCTACCCTTGGCCATAGCGATAACCTATTCATCAAGGGGCTGATGGCCTCCCTTGGCCATAGCGATAACCTATTCATCAAGGGGCTGATGGCCTCCCTTGGCCATAGCGATAACCTATTCATCAAGGGGCTGATGGCCTCCCTTGGCCATAGCGATAACCTATTCATCAAGGGGCTGATGGCCTCCCTTGGCCATAGCGATAACCTATTCATCAAGGGGCTGATGGCCTCCCTTGGCCATAGCGATAACCTATTCATCAAGGGGCTGATGGCCTCCCTTGGCCATAGCGATAACCTATTCATCAAGGGGCTGATGGCCTCCCTTGGCCATAGCGATAACCTATTCATCAAGGGGCTGATGGCCTCCCTTGGCCATAGCGATAACCTATTCATCAAGGGGCTGATGGCCTCCCTTGGCCATAGCGATAACCTATTCATCAAGGGGCTGATGGCCTCCCTTGGCCATAGCGATAACCTATTCATCAAGGGGCTGATGGCCTCCCTTGGCCATAGCGATAACCTATTCATCAAGGGGCTGATGGCCTCCCTTGGCCATAGCGATAACCTATTCATGAAGGGGCTGATGGCCTCCCTTGGCCATAGCGATAACCTATTCATCAAGGGGCTGATGGCCTCCCTTGGCCATAGCGATAACCTATTCATCAAGGGGCTGATGGCCTCCCTTGGCCATAGCGATAACCTATTCATCAAGGGGCTGATGGCCTCCCTTGGCCATAGCGATAACCTATTCATCAAGGGGCTGATGGCCTCCCTTGGCCATAGCGATAACCTATTCATCAAGGGGCTGATGGCCTCCCTTGGCCATAGCGATAACCTATTCATCAAGGGGCTGATGGCCTCCCTTGGCCATAGCGATAACCTATTCATCAACGGGCTGATGGCCTCCCTTGGCCATAGCGATAACCTATTCATCAACTGGCTGATGGCCTCCCTTGGCCATAGCGATAACCTATTCATCAACTGGCTGATGGCCTCCCTTGGCCATAGCGATAACCTATTCATCAACTGGCTGATGGCCTCCCTTGGCCATAGCGATAACCTATTCATGAAGGGGCTGATGGCCTCCCTTGGCCATAGCGATAACCTATTCATGAAGGGGCTGATGGCCTCCCTTGGCCATAGCGATAACCTATTCATGAAGGGGCTGATGGCCTCCCTTGGCCATAGCGATAACCTATTCATCAAGGGGCTGATGGCCTCCCTTGGCCATAGCGATAACCTATTCATCAAGGGGCTGATGCCTCCCTTGGCCATAGCGATAACCTATTCATCAAGGGGCTGATGCCTCCCTTGGCCATAGCGATAACCTATTCATCAAGGGGCTGATGGCCTCCCTTGGCCATAGCGATAACCTATCATCAAGGGGCTGATGGCCTCCCTTGGCCATAGCGATAACCTATTCATCAAGGGGCTGATGGCCTCCCTTGGCCATAGCGATAACCTATTCATCAAGGGGCTGATGGCCTCCCTTGGCCATAGCGATAACCTATTCATCAAGGGGCTGATGGCCTCCCTTGGCCATAGCGATAACCTATTCATCAACTGGCTGATGGCCTCCCTTGGCCATAGCGATAACCTATTCATCAACTGGCTGATGGCCTCTCTTGGCCATAGCGATAACCTATTCATCAACTGGCTGATGGCCTCCCTTGGCCATAGCGATAACCTATTCATCAACTGGCTGATGGCCTCCCTTGGCCATAGCGATAACCTATTCATCAAGGGGCTGATGGCCTCCCTTGGCCATAGCGATAACCTATTCATCAAGGGGCTGATGGCCTCCCTTGGCCATAGCGATAACCTATTCATCAAGGGGCTGATGGCCTCCCTTGGCCATAGCGATAACCTATTCATCAAGGGGCTGATGGCCTCCCTTGGCCATATAGCGATAACCTATTCATCAAGGGGCTGATGGCCTCCCTTGGCCATAGCGATAACCTATTCATCAAGGGGCTGATGGCCTCCCTTGGCCATAGCGATAACCTATTCATCAAGGGGCTGATGGCTCCCTTGGCCATAGCGATAACCTATTCATCAAGGGGCTGATGGCGTCCCTTGGCCATAGCGATAACCTATTCATCAAGGGGCTGATGGCGTCCCTTGGCCATAGCGATAACCTATTCATCAAGGGGCTGATGGCGTCCCTTGGCCATAGCGATAACCTATTCATCAAGGGGCTGATGGCGTCCCTTGGCCATAGCGATAAACTATTCATCAAGGGGCTGATGGCGTCCCTTGGCCATAGCGATAACCTATTCATCAAGGGGCTGATGGCCTCGGCCATAGCGATAACCTATTCATCAAGGGGCTGATGGCCTCGGCCATAGCGATAACCTATTCATCAAGGGGCTGATGGCCTCCCTTGGCCATAGCGATAACCTATTCATCAAGGGGCTGATGGCCTCCCTTGGCCAAAGCGATAACCTATTCATCAAGGGGCTGATGGCCTACCTTGGCCAAAGCGATAACCTATTCATCAAGGGGCTGATGGCCTACCTTGGCCATAGCGATAACCTATTCATCAAGGGGCTGATGGCCTCCCTTGGCCATAGCGATAACCTATTCATCAAGGGGCTGATGGCCTCCCTTGGCCATAGCGATAACCTATTCATCAAGGGGCTGATGGCCTCCCTTGGCCATAGCGATAACCTATTCATCAAGGGGCTGATGGCCTCCCTTGGCCATAGCGATAACCTATTCATCAAGGGGCTGATGGCCTCCCTTGGCCATAGCGATAACCTATTCATCAAGGGGCTGATGGCCTCCCTTGGCCATAGCGATAACCTATTCATCAAGGGGCTGATGGCCTCCCTTGGCCATAGCGATAACCTATTCATCAAGGGGCTGATGGCCTCCCTTGGCCATAGCGATAACCTATTCATAAGGGGCTGATGGCCTCCCTTGGCCATAGCGATAACCTATTCATGAAGGGGCTGATGGCCTCCCTTGGCCATAGCGATAACCTATTCATCAAGGGGCTGATGGCCTCCCTTGGCCATAGCGATAACCTATTCATCAAGGGGCTGATGGCCTCCCTTGGCCATAGCGATAACCTATTCATCAAGGGGCTGATGGCCTCCCTTGGCCATAGCGATAACCTTTCATCAAGGGGCTGATGGCCTCCCTTGGCCATAGCGATAACCTTTTCATCAAGGGGCTGATGGCCTCCCTTGGCCATAGCGATAACCTTTCATCAAGGGGCTGATGGCCTCCCTTGGCCATAGCGATAACCTATTCATGAAGGGGCTGATGGCCTCCCTTGGCCATAGCGATAACCTATTCATGAAGGGGCTGATGGCCTCCCTTGGCCATAGCGATAACCTATTCATGAAGGGGCTGATGGCCTCCCTTGGCCATAGCGATAACCTATTCATCAACTGGCTGATGGCCTCCCTTGGCCATAGCGATAACCTATTCATGAAGGGGCTGATGGCCTCCCTTGGCCATAGCGATAACCTATTCATCAAGGGGCTGATGGCCTCCCTTGGCCATAGCGATAACCTATTCATGAAGGGGCTGATGGCCTCCTTGGCCATAGTGATAACCTATTCATAAGGGGCTGATGGCCTCCCTTGGCCATAGCGATAACCTATTCATGAAGGGGCTGATGGCCTCCCTTGGCCATAGCGATAACCTATTCATGAAGGGGCTGATGGCCTCCCTTGGCCATAGCGATAACCTATTCATGAAGGGGCTGATGGCCTCCCTTGGCCATAGCGATAACCTATTCATGAAGGGGCTGATGGCCTCCCTTGGCCATAGCGATAACCTATTCATCAAGGGGCTGATGGCCTCCCTTGGCCATGCAACAAGGGTCTTGCGGCCTCCCTTGGCCATGCAACAAGGGTCTTGCGGCCTCTCTTGGCCGGAGACCAAAGAACAAGGGTCTTGCGGCCTCCCTTGGCTATGCAACAAGGGTCTTGCGGCCTCCCTTGGCCAAGCAACAAGGGTCTTGCGGCCCTCCTTGGCCAAGCAACAAGGGTCTTGCAGCCCTCCTTGGCCAAGCAACAAGGGTCTTGCGGCCCTCCTTGGCCAAGCAACAAGGGTCTTGCCACCCTCCTTGGCCAAGCAACAAGGGTCTTGCAGCCCTCCTTGGCCAAGCAACAAGGGTCTTGCGGCCTCCCTTGGCCATAGGCCAAATAACACAAAAACAGTACAGGATTCAAAGCCCCAAGCCCTCCAGATCTACCTGTGGAGGAGTAACATTTATTCCACTAAAACTACGGGTATTGACTAGTCTGAAGTGGTAGGAGGTTTGAATAGAGTACAAACTCTTTTAACCAAATAACACAACATGGAAGTACAGTACATTTCAATTAACTCACCAACGTAGAAGGCACTAAAACATAAATCATTAACAAAACAAAACATGGCAAAACTCCAAAACACATTAGTAAACCAGCGTTTAAAAACTGGTGACTTATAAAAATTTACACAGATAATGAGGAAAGTTAAAATGTTTAATAACTTTACTTTAATTCCATAAATTTCCTATACCTAAGGGGAGTCAAACTAATTGACATAACTTTAACTAAACTTGAGAAGTTGGCCTCTCTAACTTTTATATTTAAATAGGTCTTGAGTAACCTTTCTCTTCCTAAATTCCTATTTCATTCTTTTCAGTCCATTTCACATGGTTTAAAACACAGTTTATCAAAAAATTTGATCTATAACATACAAATTTTCCTCCAGCCCCCTAGTATATGGAAAAACTATACGCGCTTACAACATGGTATTATATGTCATACCTTTATTTCATAATTAAATATAAATTATTAATTAATTGAATTAAATATCTACAAAATTGCCTCGGGATTGGCGACATAGCCTAATGGGAATGAAATGATTGCCATACATACATAGAACCTGTATGTAGGCGTCGGGCCTGCATAACCACAAGAAACATTTATTTCACGTGATCTAAATTTTCCATTGCTAACTCATGAGATTACATCAAGGCAAGGGTCAACAACCTTTGCCAAATCAGCAATTTATACTAAAATACGAAGATTATATTATAGCGGCGCTGGCTCAGTTTTTTATGTTACAGCGAATGCTTTAAACAGGAAAGATGTGCTTCGTCTGAATGAATTCCTTGTAATATAAAACCTAATAACTATAAAAAGGATAGGCCTATTCCTTCAGGGGTTTAAATAGTGACAGCCTATATTAGTTACATCGAGTGAACTCATTGTGTAACTCCATCGTAACGGCCCTACATCGAAGCAAACTAAGGCCCAGTGAAAATAAGGTGGGACACTTTCTTTCGTTCACATATAGGCATTACAAATCCTGAGGCTAGAATTACCGAAAACAATTAAATATAAAGAGGTCCTTTGAAGACCTACACATACATAACTCTCTAACGAAAAAACATAGGGCTTTTGTCAGTAACTCTCCACTGAAGTCTGGTGGAAATTTCCAACGGATGAGGGTATCAGGCAATCAACCCATAGCCCTATATAGTTTTTTCATAGATGGCTTTGGACAACCAGCCATTTACTTTAGTTGAAGATGATGGTTTTATTGAGCTAATGGCCTACCTCCAACCCAGATATCTCTTACCGAACAGAAGGTACTTCTCTGATACTATAATTCCTCGGCTTTATAATGAGTTCATCTAAAATTGCTCAGAAGCTGGAAGAAGTAAAGCATGTCAGCTTTTCTTCAGATATATGGACATGCACAACCTCTCAAGAAAGTTTTATATCATTATCGGGTCACTGGATAGGTAAAGATTTTAAAAGATATGAACATGTGCTACATGCCTCTCATTTCTCAGGGTCACATACTGGCAAGACTCTATCTGAAAAAGTTTCGCTCTATGTGGGATAGTTGGGATTTTGATGCAAATAAGAGGAATTTGTTGGTGAGGGATGGAGCTAGTAATATGGCTCTTGGTAGTGACCTGGCTGAAATACCTTTAATACACTGCAGCATTCATTTACTCCAACTGGTTATTAGTGACTCAATTATGGTTCAGAGGAGTGTAATTGATATCCTTGCAAAAAGTTGCTGCCTCGCAACTCACTTTAATCATTCTCCTTTGGCCTGTAACAATTTTAAACACATTCAAGTGCAGCAAAATCTTGAGCCTCTCCTATTGGTTTAAGATGTCCCAACACATTGGAACAGTGCATATTTGATGCTAGAAAGATTATATAAATTAAAAATTCCAGTCAGTACAACTGTATTTGGCTAATCGTAGTGAAATACCTACCATCACATCCTTCGAGTGGACACTGATACAAAATCTTAAAATATTAAAACCATTCTTCCAACTAACTCGGGAAATGAGTTCGGAAAAATCAACTTTGTCTTCCGTAATCCCAAGCACTTGTATTTTACAAAGATTTCTTTCAAAGATTGGCCATGATGACCAAGGTGTTCAAACGACAAAGAGAGAACTCCTGACTTCTCTTCAAGCACGTTTCTTGTCGGAGAGTAATGATGGGAAGTCTTTGAACATAATGAAAAACAGGGCTTATGTGACTGCAACTGCAATAGATCCGCAGTATAAGTTATCTTTCTTTCAACAAGATCAAAAAGAGCAGGCTAAATCCTGGCTGATTGAAGAAGTCATAGGTATTGAAAATGACGAAGGTAATGATTCAAATGAAAGTGAAGGTACTTGGGGCATTCCAGGAGAGATCACCCAATGCATGTCACCACTCCGACTCGAATTTTGATGAAAATTGACATATGGGGTTCTTCCGGGTGCTAATTTCACTGGTTCAAATAAAGAAGTTCTATGACCCATAGTTTTTGAGATATGGGCCCCCAAAATCTTGGGGGCTCCACTTTACCACCTAACTTTAATGGGCAATAACTCCCAAACATCTTGTCGTAGACCAATAAAACTATAAATCTTTAGAATCAGCATGAAGAGATCTATTAAATGATACCACATTCAAATGTGTAGAACAAAAATGAAAAATTTTCACCTTTTTTTATTTTTATTTTTGACCCCATCCCCCCTAGACAGTGAAATAAAAAAAAAAAATTTCATTTATTAAACTTCCATTAATTGTTAAAAGATAAAAGATACAAACAATAAAAAACATGGGTATCAAGTTGCAAGATATTTTAAAAATTATTGAAAAAATATGTACATTCTAAAATTTTGACATTTTTACGCCTGCAGACTAAAATAGAGAACTACAAATGATATACTCACATGAATGAAAATAAACAACAAAAATACAAATTGAACCCACATATTACATCAAGTTGATTCATAATTACAGGAGTTTTTTCAACTCATTTTCTGGGAAAACATTGAATACGCATTGTTCCTGGCTTTAAAGTTGGTGTGCTTAATAAACCTAAAATTTGATCTCTTGATATGTGGCATGTATCTCTGATTTGTGGAAAGTAATAGTAAATACTATATCCTGATGGGTGCAAAAAGCTAACCTCAAAGTCATCAAATTCCTCATTATAGGAATGTACAAATCCCAACCATTTCTGATCATTGTAAGTACAAACTATGTACTCTCCTATTTTTGGATTAACTTCAACATTATCTTCACCCAGAAAAGCTTTGCTTATAATCCTCACTTCACCAACTTCATCAGAAGAAAATTCAAATGCTTTTGTTATTTGCATTAATAGGTACAAGTCTGTGGAATTTTTGTGTTCCTGTTAGCCGCATACTTTTTTCATATCTGACATTTAAAAATTTTTCCAAAGCTTCAATTTCTTCAGAATTTATTAAAAAAAAATTTTATGCTGTCACTTATATTGTTTGAACAAAATTCAAATGTCTTCGTGTTAATATTTGATTTGCGAATGTTCTCTGCATACTCACTCTGGCTACAGGTCTTTTCACTGTACCCCCAATCCCATCACAAGCGCTCTTACCATGGCTTGTGGCAAAGAAATGCCACTCACATTCCAGCCCAAAATCATCTTCATGTTTACAAATGTTAACAAAGTTGAAACAATTTTTATATTGTCCTGCACATTCATCAGTAAAATAATGTAATTTTTTGATATAAAGGTGGGATTTTCAAATAATAGGTATGAGTATATTTAAAAAAGTGTAAACCATTGTAGTGTTATGTTTTGTATTTGGAGATAAAAAACAATAACTTGAATGTTTTGTTTCATTACTTTCTGGTTCCTTATAATATAACACAAAGGGATGCACTGTGCATTGGGTATTTTCCCAATGAAAACCTTGGGCTGCATCCTGTACTACAAATGAGTAGTTTTCTGAAAAGTCACCAAGAACTACAGCTGTATGGCTATTTAAATTATTCTTCAAGTGTTTTAGAAATGCACTCTGTTTCTTTGCTATAAAGTGATGACGTGTCAATTTGACAGTTTTTGTGCTTAATGAATTTATAAAATCATCTACAGATTTTGTTTTTTCAACCATATTGCATTGATCTGTAGTAACACATTGTTTATATTTTATTTCCTCACATTCAGGATCATTAACACTTTGAAAAGTGAGCAAAAAATTCTTAATATCTTGTTCTTTTGGACAGAGATTACATATTTGCATCATGCAATTCCTGTTGTTGACATCACACACTGCTTTCTCCATAAGAGTTGTGTATTCCAACCCTTTGATACCCAAAGCTGAGAATTGTATTTTGGCATTCTGGTGGTATGTACATACACACACAGAATGGGTACCAGCAGCTCCAGCTAAAACACAATGTCTGGGGCAAAGGCTGGCAAAACTAGAGAAGCCAATTTGGGGACTGGATTATTTTTAGAGACTAAAAGCTTCTTTCAGATTCATTAACACCAGTCTTTTCTGCATAGATTCTTTATACCCACTTTCATTTCTGATACTCAGGCAGTCTTTTGTACCTGGGTACAAACGACTAATTTCATCTGATTCGAAAAATTTCTGAACAAAATCTTTAATACCTTTAGTTATTACTTTTCCTTTTGACATGGGTTAAATTTCAGGAATAATTCCAAGTCTTTGTTTTATATTTCTGCTTTTCTTAGCTAAATATTAAGTTGTCTGAAATAGATTTATAGTTTTTGATATGGTAAATGGAGATAATGTCACTATTTTGAGTTTCCTCTCATAACTGTCAGTAGAATTGAAAGCTTCCACCAGTTCATTCATGAGATGAATCATTGACCTGAAACAAATTCATGAATGTATTATAGCTGTAAACAAAACATTACATGTGCATATTAAATTTTTTGGATTATAATATTGATTTCAAGTGTAACAAAATGAACATTCTTTGAGATAGTCAAATTAAACCAAAAATTATTTTGTGACCAAATATTATCAAACCCCTGTATCATTTTAGTTTGTGACCAGATGTATTCCAAATGATTTAATGGGCCCTCATTGATCTCCAATCTTTAGAGAGTTGTGCTTCTAGTTTCTACTATCAAAGGTGAATACCTACATTTTGTTTTTATGCTTCAGTTTTAGTTTAGGTATATTCCTACTTAATAATAGCGTATCATTTTAAAATTCATGACTGAGTTTCATGATCCAACTTTGTAGCTTTTGATGGGCTTGGGATCTCAATTTCTAAACTTGTTTCTAGCTTTCATTTTAAAGAACGATGTGCTTTTTCTATTGTTTGAAGAGCTTTTGTTTCTTTTCCTGAGGAACCCAAGCCATCTGAAATTTTTGAATTAATAAATATTTGACTCCATTTGATATATATGGACAATAATAATTAATATGTTGCCGAAAAACTGTCTTGAAAGTAAATGCATTATAAATAAATAATATAAATAAAAAATTATAAATATAAAAAGTACCTATCATTAAATACTTACGCTTCTTCACTGGAGTCACAGCAAGACTTTCTAGAACTTGAGAAACCTCTTCTTTGGCATTACTTGATATACTTGGATTATATTTATTGCTTTCTGAAATAGCATTGTCAAAAGACTGATCAGACTCTTCACTTTGTGATGTTGATAGCAACTCTGGTCTCTGGGTCAATAATATTCTACAGTTGCTACATAGTACAGTATTCCTTTGTATTTCCATTTACATCGATCATAAAGTGATTGGCTGATGGTTCTTATATCCTTGTGTATCTTTTTCTTATGTTTTTGTAAAGGATCATCACAGTATCTAACCATTTTTCATTACTGAAAATACACAATTGTGTAATCTCAAAAATAAGATATGATTTGACTCAAAATAAGCACATCTGTAATAAAAATAAGCATAATTAACAAACATTTGAGAGAGAGACTCGTGAATATGAGTTATACATAGGATGTAAATATATCTTAAAAAAATTCATTCATTTCGAGTATTTTAACAAGAAGTATTGAAATCCATTCCAAAAATAAAGTTAGAGAAGACTGAATGTTTTTCTATAATTTTTTTAACGATTTTTTAATTTTTGCCCACAAAATTTGTAGTTCTCTAAATTTTAGTCTGCGTAAAAATGTCAAAATTTCACAATGTACATATTTTTTCAATAACTTTTAAAATATCTTGCAACTTGATACCCACGTTTTTTTATTGTTTGTATCTTTTAACAATTAATGGAAGTTTAATAAATGAAATTTTTTTTTTTCAATTTTGCTGTCTAGGAGGGGTGGGGTCAAAAATAAAAAAGGGGGGATTTTCATTATTGTTCTACACATTTGAATGTGGTATCATTTAATAGATTTAATGGGCCCCCACTTTACCACCTATCTCAAAAACTATGGGTCATAGAACTTTTTTATTTGAACCAGTGAAATCAGCCCCCGGAAGAACCCCATCTGTCAATTTTCATCAAAATCTTGGTCGGAGTATGTACATTTTTTAATTTTTGGGTGATTTTTCCTGGAATGCCCCGGTAATGAAAGTGGAAGTGAAAGAAGCTCAAATTCCAGTTCTCCTATGCGAAAGGGAAAGACGAAGAGGACATCCTTGAAGCGTGTTTTATGGAGATCACAAAAGGAGAGCAATCTGGGGAAGTAAGTTAAAGAGAAGAAAGGTTGAAAAAAAGACTGCTCCTGTTCTACTGCTTGCAGGGGAGTTAGACCGATATGCATCTGAACCTCTCGTAGATAGGAAACGCTGTCTAGTTCAAATTTGGAAGCAGGAGGACCGATTTCCTCTCCTTAAAACTATTGTTTCAAAGCTTCTCTGCACACCCTCATCCTCTGTATTTTCAGAGAGAATGTTTTCTGAATATGGAAACATCTATGAAGCAAGGCGATCCCGAATATTGCCTAAAAGAGGAGAAATGCTCTTGTTTCTGCACCACAATAGAAAAAAGTTCTAAATCACTGTTGTTGATTTTTTTTTTATTCTGAAGACCTCCAGGCTGAATGGCGGCATCTGACCTACATAATACTGCCCTCCATTCATTGATTTCATTCCAGGCATTTTATATTGTATTCAATGTATTGTTTTACATTTGTCAAGCTTGTAATGTTTTGTATTGTTTTGAAAATAAAGGAAAAAAGGAGAAAAAAGAATGGGAAGAAAGTGCAGGGGTCTAGCAATATTTTACTCTTTTTAAAAATTTAATGCCTAGACGTTTTTATAAAAAGCTCTGATTATAAGCACACCGGACAAAAAATTAGTCACCCCTCTCAGAATGTACCTAATAACGTGTGACGGCGCCTCTGGCCTTGATAACCGCACGAATCCGGCGAGTTTAGTATGCGGAGGTACGCCTGCTGGTTCAAATTCATCGTCACTGGAACGACAGGGCCCATTTTGTGGTACGAAAAACATCCCCAGAACATCACGGAACCACCTCCAGCCTGAACAACACCTTCGACGCATTCAGGATTAAAGGCTTCATTGGACCTGCGATGTACTCGTCGCCTCCCATCATTGGAGAACAAACAAAAACGGGACTCATCGGACCAAATTACACGTTTCCAATCTGCCGCAGTCCAGTTTTTGTGCCTCTTGAGCCCATTTATAACGTGCCAAGTTGTGACTTGCTGTTAACAGCGGCCTCTTCCGTGGTACCCTGCTCCAGATGTCCATCGCATGCAGTTCTCGTCGCAATGTCCGTTCGGAAATTGGTCGCTGGAGAACCTCATTGGTTTCTTGGAGCAATTGTTCTCTGGTTTGGAAACGATTTGCAGTTACTAGACGAGAAACATGGCGGCGGCCCCTATTGTCGAGAATTGTTTTCCGGCCACAGTTACGCCGTCGATTTTCAGTTGATTGCGAACTACACCACTCTTTGTAAACTCGCTGGACAGTACGCGTTGACACACCAACAAATTGGGCTACTTCAGACATTTTGTGTCCGTGGGCTCTGCCAAACACGATGGCTCCTTTTTGCCATTGAGTAACGTCTGCCTCACGACCCATTTTGCAGACTATATCCAACACACACTTTGTTCTTCACCACCTCACGAAACAGATCTGATCCTGTGTGCTACATCAGCGCCCTCTGTGTGACCTTGAACTTCCTACTATCGGTGCTAGTAGGGGTGACTAATTTTTTGTCCGGTGTGCTTATTAATAGAACTGTAATCGTTAAGGATGGATAGATGTTTTATTTATTCTTGTCATCAGTATTGTGTTGATTTAATATAAAAAGTGTTGCTGGACTGGTTTAGGGGTGGGCCCTGGAGGGCTTTCCATTTTTTGTATATAAAATATTATTTGTAATGTGTTGTCATATTATGGCAAATTTTCATACAGGTGTTAATTTTCTAATGTCTTGGCCTATATCCGGCCGGATATGACCCATATCCTACCGGATACCGGGTATTTCGCAATATCCGGTGCATCCCTAGGAAGGAAGAATCACTTCACAAGTCTCATCAGGGATACCCACAACAAAATACACCACATGGGGGTCCCACAAACCCTGACAGAGATGAGAAAAACTTAACTGGCTACCAAAAGGTAGAACTGAAACAAAGAAATTTTTGAACACGTGCATTCCTTTCAAATGTATCCATTCCACGACCCTTTAAGACCCCCAAGCCCTCCAGACCTACCTGTGGAACGAGTAACATTCACACAGCCATTTGAAACCAATGGTATTGACTACACTGGAGTGGTGAATGCGAGTTTTGGCTACAAAATGGACTCGAAGGAATACAAGGAAGTTAGGAAGGAATAAATACAAGGAATACATTGTACTCCCCACATATATTGGGGGGGAGACGGGCTGGCAATGTGCTGGCTCAGGGTGTATGATGTTCAGGGTCTGAGTAAACCATAGAGTAGTCTGCGGGGGTGGGCTGTGGATAATGTTGCCCTGAGGCAGGTGCATTATCGTCATGTCAGCTGATGAAGCGAATGTGAGCGATTGAAGCGATTCCTGACTTCCTGACGCGACTTACTGCGGTGGGAGAGACGTTTGGGTATTAAAAAAATATGTACCGTATTTCCCAGCGTATAACGCGCACTCTAATTTTGAAGAGAAAATTTAGGAAAAAATATACCTCCTACCTCACTTCATATGTACAATTTTAACGAGTTAATTTTAACGCAGGGTGATTTCTGGAGTATTTTGGGGGGAAAAAAGTGCGAGTTATACGCCGGGAAATACGTATATATCAAGTATATATACACATAGTATATTTTATATGTAAATATAAGAATGTATAATAAATTTTGTTTCAACAAACAGCCACTGTGGCGCTGCCATAGCTCAGGGTAGGGGAGACAGAGTGGACATGATCGTACAGGAATGGTTAACATGTGGCACCACATGGGTAATTTAGTGATTTTTCGACCAAATGGATATTTTTTTCCCCAAAACACGAAATTTTCTCTCTAATTCTATCCGTCGGAAAAAGTATCGAATTATCGCGAAGTATCGAATTAGTGAGGGTTCACTGTATCTTGTTAACCCTTACCAACCAAAAGCCAATTTGAACATTTCCCCGGGGTGGTCGATATTTTTCTTTTTCCACCTCGGGTGATTACAGCCGATACTTTAAAAGACCGCACTAATGTTTTGAGTAAATTTTAGCCTATTTCAGAATAGGGTGCAGTGTATTCTTGAAGTCCACTTTCGGACATTTTTTCCCAACCAATCTGAAATGTAATAAACTTGATTGCCATATTAGAGTTTAATTAACTGATATTGATCGTGAATTTAAAATGCCTCCGAAAATAAAAATAAGATGAAAGTAGAAGTATGGACAACAAATTTGTAAGAATTACGATTACGACAATAATTTGTATAAAACCTTCAATTTACAGTATTAGAACTTGTCATTAATTTGTGATTCTTCGTTTTATACACATTATTATTATTTGAGCCTAAAACCTTCCGTCATATTGTGTACCCGGTATGTACTGTTTGAGGGGCATGGTACATTGTACAGTATTGTGGGTTAATGCCCAAGTATTCAGTTGCTTATCGTTCCGAGTTGTATTATGAAGTTTATCGGCATAGTTTTCATTTAATTAACTAACTTATTTACGTAAATGTGGCCAGCTCCAAAAGTTGCCATTGTTGTTACTTTTTTAGAGCTAAAGTTATTTTCGATTTTTGTGTATTTGTAGCAAAGCCTGACAAACTGAAAAGTTCGCTTCCTCAGCTTCAAATTAGATCGTCTTTAGTGTACCCTCGGGAACATGGGCCTTTTAACCCTTTCGGTACCGAGTTGATGAGACAGCATGGCGTGTGTATATATATATATATATATATATATATATATATATATATATATATATATATATATGTATATATATGTATATATATGTATATATATATTTATATTTATATTTATATATATATGTATATATATGTATATTATGTATATATATATTATATATATATATATATTATATATATATATATATATATATATATATATATATATATATATATATATATATATTACACGTGCATAGTACCAAAAAAGTTGAGAATGACTTTCATCCTGTATTTCCTGCTTACAGACCTCAAGGGCTGCTAATTTATTATACACAATTCTCTGTATGAAAAGACAAATTGATAGGGAAGAGCTGAGGCCACTTGCCATCCGCAATACCATCCCAGTATGCATGGCCCAATATGAAAAGATCTTCTCTACTATCAGGTGAGAGAGATTTAAATAAAAACCAAAATTTTTCTACTTTGACTGTTGTTCGTTTATTGCTATTTGACCATGAACAAATTAAAAATATGAATTCTAATTGGAAATGCGGCGTTCACTATAATTTGGTTATTTACAGAATGCCTGGAGTGGAAATGGACGAGGTTGTTCACTACGAATCATCGCAGAGTCGTCACGTTGTAGTGTGGTGTAAAGGAATCCTCTACTGCATGACGATGTACGACAGCGCCAACCAAATTCTTTGCCCCACGACTTTAGAAAAGCTCTTCCATGAAATTAAAGACGACGCTAGTGCTCAACCAGGTACGATTATAAATTTGTTTGCATCTTCCGCTTTTTGCTATCTATAAAATTGGTTGTAAACAATGTGATTCCTTTTACATTGGTCAGACGGGAAAGGATTTGCACACGCGTGTAAAACAGCATCAATATTCCGTTAGAATGGGACAGTCGTCCAGTGCCCTTTTTGTCCATTTGTCAGAGTTATCCCATTGTATTGATTGGAATAATGCTTCAGTTTTGTTTCACTCTAGCAACATTGTTAATAGAAATATTCTTGAGTCTGCTTTTATTCAACTTACAAATAACTTTAACATGAACAAAGGTCTTTTTCAACTCGATCCCGTTGTTTTGAATTCGTTCAGAACGGATTTAAACAAGAAGCGCAGAGTGCTAAACCTTTGGTAATTCTTCCCTTATAAATTTGTATGCTCCTCTTACAATTTTTATTTTTCAATTTTTTTTTATTTTTTTCTTTATTTTTTTTTTTGCGACCTATATATCATTTAGGCATTATCTATAAAATTGGTTGTAAACAATCCATTTGAGCTTGTGTTGAATTCGGGCAAAGTGCTAAAATTGGTAGTTTTCCTTACAAATGTGTATGCTGCTCCCACAATTTTTATTTCTAATATATATATATATATATATATATTTTAACTGCAAACAACACAGTATAATTAATGTAAAGAACGACGCTTGTGTAGAAGAACGTTCCGCACAAGATGAGGAAGGAGAACGAACAAATGAAAAATGAGGTAACCACCCTGGAATCGAACCCGGGACCTTCCTATTGCCGGTCAGATATGCTATCCACTACACCATGGGCCTCGATTAATCAGAAGTCGTAATTCTCCTACATACGAGCAGAAACCAATGCCCTGAGAGGGCACCTTCGCATGCTGT
>JAJOZX010000486.1:985000-1072500 GCA_023014485.1 Bathynomus jamesi
CTTGATTTGATTTATACTTGTATATATTTTTGTCACATTTGGTTTTAGATAAATGGGTTTCCTTTATTTTTAACCCATTATCAGAATTCGGAATGTAACTTCTTTAGGTGCAAGATCGTTTCGTATGGAGCGCAATTTCGTACTAAAATAAGAATTTTATGACATTTTTAGTAATCACGCAACTTAGATTGGTCTGAAAGCCCAAAATTTACAAAATGGTCATGTTGATTTACCGTTTGGATTCGTTGTCTTGGAACAGAGTTTCTAAATTTTCGAAAAATCTCAAATTTTTTATATTTACTGGCTCAGAACTATTGAAAACTCTAGTAGTAGACTGTCCATGGCTCGTTTTGTTTCTGCAACTTAATTAATTGTTAACTTAAAAATAAATTCATGATACTCTCCGAAACCAGCCCAATTTACGATTCCTTATATTCCTTTCTGAAGTGTGGTAGTGTTTTTGGCTTTCTTAAATTAGATACAGATCTTGATTAATACAAGTTTGGAGCATATTATTAATAGCTTCGTTCCACAGGTTGTGTTGTATGACAAAGTTCCTGAAGACATCTGTGAGAAAGGGAAGATGCTCCTTCATGGCAATGGGTCGTCATTATGGTAAACTAATTTTGTATATAATCTTTGATTGTTGATGTAATTAGTTTATCTACTAATCTGTTTGTGACTAATGTTCGTTTCATAAAGGTTTGACAAATGCTTCACGGTGTGCATATTTTCCGATGGCCAGTGTGGAATGAACGTTGAACACACGATGGCGGATGCCCCTGTTATAGCCCACATTTGGGAGTACGCAATGACTATGGAGTAAGTATTAGGCATAGACTGTCCTTCTTAACGAGGTATATGCAACAGAAAGTGGAAGTGTATCATAATTCGAAATAATTTTTTTCCATTTTATAGTTTTTTAATATTAGGCTATGAAGCTAGAGCTACCTTCAAATGAATAATCCAATAATCCAATCCAAATGAATAATTTAATATCGTGTGAACTGCGTTAATTAGGCAATACACTACACGCATTTAACCCCCCATCGTTTTCAGAGTGATTGAGAAGAGGTATTTGGATACGGGTCAGGTCATGCCACCGCCGAAGTCTTTTAAGCAGAGAAAGTTTCCTCGTCCTTTCAAACTGTGTTGGAATGTCGCAAAACAACTGAAGGCGGAGGTTAAAAGAGCGTTGGAGTTTACTATCAAAGTAAGGGAGTCTTAGGCGGTTTATACCCCCCCCCCCCTTACAATTACCGATAATATCCTTAATAAATTTCTTACCCCATTACTGATTTATATGGTTGAGAAGAGTAGACCATAACACGAGCTAACTTGGTTTATTAACTTCTGCTTTGAAAGTTCGCATATCGATCAGATAGATTTTTTATTTTTTGTACATTTAAAAAACAAAAATATGATTACTCCTAAAAAAAAAAATTAGCATTTAATTGTTTGGTCACGTGCTACACATTAGTGTTATCTTGCAAATAATTATTTCAAGTTATTTTTAAATTATTATTAATGAATCGTCACCAAGTTTTTCAAAATAAAACTCGAAATATTTATATCAGCCCCCCCCCCCCCCCCCCACCTAAATTCTGCGTTTTTAGCAATTACAATGTATGAATCCTGTACTTAGCCATATTTGATTTTTAGCATCAACCAGATTTTGGTTGTAAAGTTGTAGCTTTTCACCTTTCTTTCACTGGAATGTTCTTTATACTACATAACCTTCAACCATTTCAGAACAGTGATGACTTGGAGCTTATACTTTTCAACCACACCACCTTCGGTAAGGGATTCATCAAGAGCGTAAAGATCAGCCCTGATGCCTTCATTCAAATGGCTCTACAGTTCACTTATTACAGAGACTCTGGCAGGTAGTTAATGGCATTTAATGTTTCGTGAGGTGCATTACGTTAAAATGATTGATTCGTTCTTATTTTTTTCGTATTATTTCTGTAGGTAGCCGTGAATGTTTTGGCACAGTATCTGCAAATTAAAAACTAATTGAAAACGAAGTATAAACTTTTTGACTTAATATACATTCGACTTTTGAGACAAAGATAATGCACCAAATTGTGATGATCCATTGAGAGCGGAATGGTAAGTTTGTTTCGCGTGTCTCAATAATTGCATTAATTATATAAAGATAACGATAATATCCCGTCCTTTACAGATTCTGCCAGACTTACGAAGCGTCAGCTACACGCTTGTACCAACAAGGAAGGACGGAAACCATCAGATCTTGCACAAAAGAAAGTTGTCAGTTTGTGAGGTAGGTTAGCTCGTTCACTGACGAAGGTTGAAGTGAACTATCGTGTAACATTTTCACTATCGTCGTTGCGCGAGTTTAGGGATCAGATTTAGTGCGTATTCTATAAGCTTTATTACATAACTGTAATTGTTAAAATGTGCGTGTTCAGTCAGTAAACCCGTTTTGACAGCCTTCTAGTCAATCCGAGCTACTTCGTGGTCAATGTCGCAATATCTCTTCCTGTCGATCAGCGAAGTTAATCTGGGTCTGCGCTGTAGTTGGATGGTTTACTTTCCTCCGCGTCCAGATTATGTAGCGACCCGCGGTTCGGATTCCACGTGAAGCTGTAGGTCCTCTCTGTCATACGACCTTGGACGTTGCCAAGAAGGTTAAACGAGCCCATCATTACATTATTTCTAGTTAATAGCAGGGATGGGGTCAAATACAATTGCCCAAATACAAATATAGATACAAATACACTATTTTTTTTACGGCCAAATTCAAATACAGATACAAATATTCGAATTTATAAATCCCCAAATACAAATATAAATACAAATATGAAGCTTCAAATACAAATAAAATGCAAATACAATTTTTACTGTATTTGCAAATTTCGTACCAATTTCATCCTAAATATAAACGGATAATATTTACTTGACTTCGGCTACCCCTCAAGTAAGACAATACTGGTATAGTACTTATTGTATAAAACTTAACATTGCAATACTTTGGCTCTTATCAAAGTAGACTTCATTTTCACACCAAGGCAAGAAAAGTAACAAATTCCTCTTGTTTATTATTTTTATTAGAGAAAATTATTTCACACTTCTTGATATTTCTGCACTTTTGCATAATTAAAGAAAATAAATTCATATTTCTCAATGTTTGATTTTTACTGTTCATATCAATTTGTAGTTATAGTCCAGGCAATCTAGAGCAAAAATAGCTTCAACCTGGGCAAAATTGCTTCAGAAGCTTTCTAAACTGTTTCCAGCTCAGGAACCATTGCAGAATAACATATCCAAAATCCGACAAAATTGGACCCCGGGAACACCCCCAAAAATGAAATTCAAAATGGCGGACTGGCAGTTTCCTACGAAATACAATAAATTTTAATTTCACTTTGTAGAGAGAGTTATGACGTTTTTCTTGATCAGTAAAATGTTTTAAAACACATTTTCGTTTCTAAATTAACCTATATGACGCTAAAAATTGTATTAGGCGGCTAGTATTAAACTATGACGTCACGTAATGTAAATAAAATATACTGTATGGAGTGTATGTGAGAATGGACATTGCTACATCTTTATAAACTTATATTATATACAACTCTTTAATTCCTACTACCCACTATCAAATCTGCGTATTTGTGCTTGTCATTTTCTTTAAAACTGTTATTATGTACTCCTTTTAAATACTGCAACACAGTTTATTAATTTGTGTTTTCTGTTTCAGACTGACTCGGTGTGCGGCTGACTCGGTGTGCGGCTGACTCGGTGTGCGGCTGACTCGGTGTGCGGCTGACTCGGTGTGCGGCTGACTCGGTGTGCGGCTGACTCGGTGTGCGGCTGACTCGGTGTGCGGCTGACTCGGTGTGCGGCTGACTCGGTGTGCGGCTGACTCGGTGTGCGGCTGACTCGGTGTGCGGCTGACTCGGTGTGCGGCTGACTCGGTGTGCGGCTGACTCGGTGTGCGGCTGACTCGGTGTGCGGCTGACTCGGTGTGCGGCTGACTCGGTGTGCGGCTGACTCGGTGTGCGGCTGACTCGGTGTGCGGCTGACTCGGTGTGCGGCTGACCGGTGTGCGGCTGACTCGGTGTGCGGCTGACTCGGTGTGCGGCTGACTCGGTGTGCGGCTGACTCGGTGTGCGGCTGACTCGGTGTGCGGCTGACTCGGTGTGCGGCTGACTCGGTGTGCGGCTGACTCGGTGTGCGGCTGACTCGGTGTGCGGCTGACTCGGTGTGCGGCTGACTCGGTGTGCGGCTGACTCGGTGTGCGGGCTGACTCGGTGTGCGGCTGACTCGGTGTGCGGCTGACTCGGTGTGCGGCTGACTCGGTGTGCGGCTGACTCGGTGTGCGGCTGACTCGGTGTGCGGCTGACTCGGTGTGCGGCTGACTCGGTGTGCGGCTGACTCGGTGTGCGGCTGACTCGGTGTGCGGCTGACTCGGTGTGCGGCTGACTCGGTGTGCGGCTGACTCGGTGTGCGGCTGACTCGGTGTGCGGCTGACTCGGTGTGCGGCTGACTCGGTGTGCGGCTGACTCGTGTGCGGCTGACTCGGTGTGCGGCTGACTCGGTGTGCGGCTGACTCGGTGTGCGGCTGACTCGGTGTGCGGCTGACTCCAAGAATGCAGACCCCTGAAGAATTGTGCGTGATTTGTAAGGAGAAATTGGACAGCGGACAGGAAGTGGTTCACATCTCGCAAAAGGAGCAGATGGTATAAATGCATCCAGCCGCAGCCGTGGAAGCGATGTTTGTTGCAACAGCTGGAATAAGTGTTCACGTTGTATGTAGGAAAAGGTTTACGGATAAAAAGACCATTGAAATAAAGAAGCGACAGACCGCAGCCGAGGCAATACCAAGGAAAAGTGCTCGTTTTCATGAATACGCATTTTCCAGTGCTATGCTACTCTCTCTTTGTTTTGTGATACCTTTGTGGACTTTTTTTCCAAACACAAACCAAAATCAGAGCATGTCAAAATAAGAACTACAGAGTTCTCCGAAACCATAAAAAGGTGCTGTGAAAGCCGCTGCGATGAATGGTCGTTTAATGTAAAAGGCCGTCTGGAGTATTATCTTCGTGATCTTCCTGCTGCAGATTGTGTCTACCATCACACCTGCAGCGTAAATTTTCGAAGTGGAAAAAACATTCCTCGCGCATACTCCGACGATCATGATTCGAAGAAAGGGAGACCAACTAATAAGAGCAACACCAAGCATTCCTTCAGACCTGTGCTTACCTGGAAGAGAATGATGATGAACAACTGTTGATTGGAGACCTAATTTCCCAAATGGAGGAATATCTTCAAGGAAGTCAGAGCTCTGTCTACGAACGCAGGCACATGAAGAGAAAGCTTTTAGAACGTTACGGAGACAAGATCATAAATATCAGGTGAAAGTGGGGAAGGCAGATGTAGTAACACTACGAGAGACAGCTAATGAAATTCTTATAGATTATCACAAAAAGTCGAAAGAATGTGATATAGATATAGAGCTACAGAAGATTTACCTAGTAGAAGCTGCTGCAAAAATAATCAGAAGTGATATCAAGTCTGTCGATGGCCTAGAAAAGATGTCTATCCATCTCCAAATGACATCACTGCAGAAAGTGCTTGATTACATTCCCAACAGTCTGAAATTGCTATTATCAAAAGCATTTGCGGGACAGGATGCTTCAAGAAAATAGGTGCAATTGGGCAGAGCATTATGCAAGCAACCCGTCCTAGAGGATTACTATGTCCACTACAGATCGGTTTTGTCGGTTCAGCTACACCACAACTTTAGGTCAAGGTACCTTATTGACGTTCTCCATCAGCTGGGTTACTGTTCGTCGTATGCAGAAGTAACAAGATTCGAAAGAAACGCGGCGCTGGCAGTGGTCTGGCTCTTTTACTGTTGATGAAACACTGCAGTCCTTCTAGCAGCAGATAACGTCGATCATGATGTCTGCACTTTGGATGGGAAGAATACCTTTCATGGAATGGGTATGATTGCCGCAATAACTCCGAAGATCAAGATCCACCCTTCTATTCACAGGCGTAATGTTGGTGACAATGACATTAAGAAGATTGCAACCGTTGACATTAGGGAATATAGACACGCGAGAAGCATGTTGAGGGACATTCTCATTCCGCGAACTTCCAGTACCCACTGCCACCATAAGTCGACTTAGTCTTCTCTGGCAGATATCTTCAGCAGAAAGATCAGGTCCAAGTTGGTCCGGAACAATGCAGGCAATTCACGGTGGATCAAGTGTCTCACATCCAGGTGTGGCGTCGATCACGTTCCTTCCCACCATAGATATGTCGCCAATTGACATGACCTGCATATTTTCGACATTACTATATTTGAGGCAAGATAGCACGCGATCAAAAAGTCCCATGCATATTACCTTTGAATCAGCCTTTGTTCTGGAAAGCTTCCCAAATCATCAATGAACAGAGAGACCTGCAGGACATTGTTTTAATGCTGGGATCATTTCACACTCTGATGAATCTTTGGGAGCAGTCGGTACCTTATGAATGGTTCAGGATTGTCTGAAGTACTTCAAGAAATATCGGACCAAATGCCGTGCAACACATGAGTCTGGAAAAGCTGTTTCAAGAGGCGATACGTGGTCATATGATAGTAGATGCAGCTCTTAGTACCTTACTAGTCGCAGACGTTTCCCTCGTAATGAAGATGGAATCCTCATGACCTCCATAAGGAAGCTTGTGACCTGCTCGACGATGTTATGACCGCCAAACAATCAGTTGAGGATGTGGAATCTTCGAATGCATTGTCTCAGATTGCTACCACTTTGGATGCGAAGAAAACTGACCTACAATCTACTTCGCAAACAAGTCAACTCTGGTTGGAATATCAGCGAATGATCAACATTGCACGTTCCTTGATAACAGCAGACAGAACCGGCTCGTGGGATTTGCACTTGCAAGCTATGCTGGAGACCATCCCCATAATTGCAGCAGCCGGACATCACAATTACCTGAAATCGATATACCTGTACCTGCAGAAAATGTTAAGTTTGCCTTCTGAAAATCCAGCCGTTAACAAAATGTTCCAGGAAGGTAAGTTTGTGGTAAGAAGAAGCGACAGATTATGGGCCGGACTCGGCACAGACCTGGTGATAGAACAAGTACTAATGCGTTCCCTGAAAAGCAGAGGCGGACTGACACGCGGAAGTGGATTTACAGACATCCAAAGGACAACGTGGCTCTTTTCTATGCCTCTGTGTTCCACTTATAACTTAGCAATGCAGGAATACACCAGAGTTTTGTTGGAAAGTAGTGAACAGCACAAGGAAATGAGGGGAAGTAGACAAATCAGGGACAGTAATGACATGAAGAAAGTACTTGAACGTCTGGAATCCTTATCCCCATTCCATTCTACCTCGGGTCTCTGCAACATTGTAACAGGGCTAACTGCTGATCCTGGAGTTAACGTTCATCAATTGCATTCAATCGGTACGAACATTGTCGTAAAAATGATTGGGAAACAAGCCTTTACATATTCTGCCAAAAGATCTGACAAAGTGAAAACACTAGGATCTGCTTCTGCCGTTGTGATCACTGATGCTTCAGATATAGAAGTAGATCCTGCACTACTGTTTCAGAGAATGATGACTGTTGCCACTGGCGGAGACATGAATCTTGAAGATGTCATGTGTTACGAACTGTGTGCATATCCTCCTGCATTGTTCGAATCACGAAGTATCTTGAGGAAACCCGATAAGTCTCAGCTAGCTCATGCAATAATCAAATACACTGACACTTTACGCATGGAAGAAGTTCAAGAAATTCAGTGCACAGACCAGTACGTATTGGATGGTGGATCTCTACTACATCGTGTTTCCTGGCGTCAAGATGAAACATATGACAGCATCGCCAACTCATATGCCGATTTCACTCTGAAAACATATGGAAAAGCAATCATTGTTTTTGATGGCTACAGCAGCTCTCCTACGATCAAGGACATGACCCACAGAAGACGCAGCACCAAGACAAGCAGAAATGTGAATCTCAGTCCAAGCATGAAGTTTGTTGGCCAGAAGGAACACTTCTTGGCTAATGAAAACAACAAGCAAGCATTTATTTCCCTCGTAGGTGAGATGTTGAAGAAGCACGGGTGTACTGTTCACAACGCAGATGGGGATGCTGATGTGGACATCGTTCGTGCAGCAGTTTCCTCATCAGAAAATGCAACTACAACAGTAATAGGGGAAGACACCGACTTGCTGATTCTCCTTCTGTACCATGCCAAGGACAGTGGTTTCAAGTTGTACTATCGCAGCGATATAAGACGGGGACCATCTCCTAATCCTGTGTATGATATTCTCAGCATTCAATCATTGTTAGGCAATGACATCTGCAAGTATCTCCTGTTTGTGCATGCTTTCACGGGCTGTGATAGCACATCCAGAATTTTTTCGATCGGTAAAGCCAAAGCATTCGACACACTGATGAAGGTGGCTGAACTCCGTTCAGTTGCAAATACATTCTGTTCTGATTGTTGCCAACACTCTGACATTGAAGCCGCTGGAAGAAAGGCAATGCTTCTGTTGTATGGCTGCAAAACACTTGAATCCACTAACGCACTACGTCATCGAATGTTAGTTGAAAAGGTAGCTACAGCTAAATCTTTTGTTACACCCGAACGTTTGCCACCTACCGATGCGTCCACAAAGTACCACAGCTTTCGCACATACTTTCAAATACTAATCTGGAAGTCTACAGAAGAGAAGATCGATGCAGAACAGTGGGGTTGGTATGTAAAGAATAATTCCTACTACCCTACAGCCTGCGACAAGCCACCAGCTCCAAATTATCTACTCAACATGATCCGCTGCTCCTGCAAGACGAAATGTGCTACTTCAAGATGTGGATGCAAGCGTAATGGAATGCCCTGTTCAGCCGCTTGTGGCGAGTGCCAAATCAGTGGTTGCGATAACAACCCAAGTACCGGTAATCTATCCGATGATAGTGATGAAGAGGATTAATTTCTGTATGTTTGTGACCAGGTATCACTTCTTCTGTAATGAACATAACTTGAAACTGGGAAAAAAATAATTGTTGTATTATTGATTATAAAAATCTGTAAAAAGCTATATAACATTATATTTGCGTAATAACTGGTTGTGTTGTATATTGTTGAATTATTTAAAACATTACAACTGAAAGAAAAAGCATCAAATGTATCTCTATAAATAAAAGCGTAAATTATATATATTTTTTTTTTCGTAGGAAACATCCAGTCCGCCATTTTGAATTTCATTTTTGGGGGTGTTCCCGGGGTCCAATTTTGTCGGATTTTGGATATGTTATTCGGCAATGGTTCCTGAGCTGGAAACAATTTAGAAAGCTTCTGAAGCAATTTTGCCCAGGTCTAACTACAAATTGCCTGGACTATTATATGCACAGTTATATTACATTAGTGTATTTGACTGTATTTGAAGCAAATACGGCAAATAAAAGGCTCAAATACAAATTCAAATACAAATATGCAGCTTTTTAAATTCTCAAATACAAATGCAAATATCCATTTTTGTGTATTTGTAAATACAAATACGTATTTGACCCCATCCCTGGTTAATAGTATAGTGAATAACAAAGTATTCGTGGGTATCTTATCCACTTTCTACCTCATTAACAGTGATAAGAATATGCCATATTTAAAGTGGATGAGAACCCCTTAAAAATCATCATACTACATCTTTTATACAGGGTGTACATAAAGTCAGGATCTATTTTTGTGAAGCACTTGGAAATTATATGGAATTCAATCATAAAATGATAAAGTGGTAACATTTATTAAATAATTAAGAGTAGGATTCGACGTGACGCCCATCAGTATCCCTGCACAGCTCAAATCGTTCCGCATCATTTCTAAACACATTCTGGAGCATTTGCGGGGTTGTGTTATCTGCAGCAGTTCGTATACGTGTACGTAAGTTTTCAAGACTCGTAATCTTCGTCTGATAGACGTGCGATTTGATAAAGCCCCATGCAAAGAAATCTAAAGGGGTTAAATCTGGTGATCTCGCTGGCCAAGGTCTGTTGCTTCCGCGTCCGATCCAGCGATTTGGAAAACGTCCATTTAGATAATCCTGAACAATTTTGGCATAGTGACAAGGAGCACCATCATGTTGATAGACGACGGGGATAGGATTGTTAGTACCGTCGTCTATCAACATGATGGTGCTCCTTGTCACTATGCCAAAATTGTTCAGGATTATCTAAATGGACGTTTTCCAAATCGCTGGATCGGACGCGGAAGCAACCAAAGACCTTGGCCAGTGAGATCACCAGATTTAACCCCTTTAGATTTCTTTGCATGGGGCTTTATCAAATCGCACGTCTATCAGACGAAGATTACGAGTCTTGAAAACTTACGTACACGTATACGAACTGCTGCAGATAACATAACCCCGCAAATGCTCCAGAATGTGTTTAGAAATGCTGCGGAACGATTTGAGCTGTGCAGGGATACTGATGGGCGTCACGTCGAATCCTACTCTTAATTATTTAATAAATGTTACCACTTTATCATTTTATGATTGAATTCCATATAATTTCCAAGTGCTTCACAAAAATAGATTCTGACTTTATGTACACCCTGTACAGTAGTAAAACACAACTTGAAATTGGTATGTACGTCATAGAATAAGACGGGACTCTTTTATAGTTCACTTTTATTGCACAATTTCATAAACTTTGTACGCCTAAAGATAGGCTAAGATGTACTGAATACGTACTAATATATATTGAATAGAAAATTAAATATTTAAATTGATAACTTTGGATGATTATTTTCAGAGCAATGGTTGAGGGCAACAAGAGCAAAGAAGAGTTGAGAGTTTTGCTCCACAGAGCGTGCACGAAGCACAGAAGGCTTTACGTAGAAGCCATGAGTGGCGCAGGAATTGATAGACACATTTTTGCGCTATATGTCGTTTCCAAAGGTCTTGGATATGTAAGTTGATTTTGAAGTAATTCCGTTTCAGTCCTTTTTCACAACCTGAAAAGTAGCAACTTTGAGCGAGATTAGTATTTAAATTCACGCCGTCTTTTGTCAGGCATACTTTTATTCATTCGTTAGCGGCAGTAGCGTGCGAAAAAATATTACTGAACCACGCTATTGCGACAGGTTTTTAATATTTTTAATAGAAATCAGTTTACGTTTTTATATTTTTTAGTGTAATGTTTGAAGTGGCGGTGAAAGTCGAATCAATCAATTTTTTAGTGTAACTTATTTTTCATAATAAATAGCCTATGTAGCCTATGCGGAACATAAGGTATGTATACACACCACTGCTCTTACAGTTATGAATTGCGAGAATAGAATACATAGAGCAACTTCAGTTCCCCTTATACGCGTAGGTGATTCTTTTAGCCTAAATTATTTTCGTGTTGAATTATACTGTATTTACAAATTTTTTCTTCTCCATTCGCAGTCGAATAAATTCCTGAAGGACATCATATCTAGGTCTTGGACGCTGTCTACGTCTCAGCAACCCCAACAGCAGATTCAGATAGATATGCCCGACATTAATCTGGATGCATTTAGGAAAATGGTGAGGTTTTAAAGTTTTAGGGAGGTGACGTATCCGTTAGGTTTTACGTGGTGGTCGTCGTCATGAGCTATTTACGCGCGTATTAAATGTTTCATCTACCGTTATAGTTTTTGCTTTTTCCGAAAAATTGTAATTTATGTATAGGTATTCATTTCATTATTTTAGGTATTGAAAGTGACGTACTTTTTGTTTGTTTAACGCTGGGGGTCAAGATTTGAATTTAGTAATTTTAAAAGCAACTTTCTAATTTTTATAAGGTTTTTAGTTTGGGAAAAGAAGAAACTAGGTCTTCACGATTTTCTAGTTCATCTAAACGTAAGATCCGTTCTACTATTACAAGATCTATTACTGTACCGTCCGCGTGAAGTGTTCCAGATTTGATAGGGTTGTTAAGTTTAAGTATTTACATTGCCTTTTTTTTGGTAACTACGGGGCTACGTTGTCGCCCAGATTAGGTAGCGACCCGTGGTTCGGATCCCGCGTAAAGCTGTAGGTCCCCTCCGTCATACGGCCTCGTTTGTTGCGAAGGACGTTAAACAACGCAATCATTATTTTTATTGTTTGTGATGACATTAAAAAGTGTAACTAATATAATTTGTTTTGCGATCTACACATTTTAATAGTAGTACAACTAGATACTAGTGGTGGACCGGATGTCAGTTTTTCAACATCTGCGGATGCGGATTTTTAATTTCAATATCCGCGGATGCGGATATTTAGTTAATCTATCAATATACTAATATAGAATTATGAATATATGACAATTTTTCAAATTTCGTGATATTACTATTATGGCAGGCACTGCGTAAGAATTAAAATTAATATTAATGTTTTCATTATGATAAAAATAATAACTTTCTCAAGAGTTTCAGCCACAGAAAATTGAATGAAACAAGTTTCATTCAATTTTCTGTGTTGCCAGGTATTTATATTTTGAGGTTTATATATTTGTTTGTTCATTAATAATAATTATTAATACTTTACTCGAAATGTGCATGACTGGGCCTTATAAGCTAATTTAATTGTAAATTGCATAATTTATTAGAGGTAATATCCGCATAACATCCGCAGTCAGAAGTGCGGATGCGGATATCCGGTTCACCACTACCAGATACCATTCAAGACGGCTGAGCTGACCGAGTTTGCAACTAAGTCTCCACCCCGACACCCCTCCATCGTCACCAAAAATACCCCTAAATCTGATATAATACTTTTGTCAAATGTAAAAATGAGAACGTTTTTCAAAATTTGTCTGTGTCTGTCAGTGAGTGAGTGAGTGAGAGTGAAAAGGTCGTAAAATACTTCACTCGACGTGTAAAAATAGTGAGGTGATTAGAACATACCTCGCAAAACTTAAAATCCCTCCTAACTACAATGTTTTCTCCAAGCATGCATCGTAAGTTAGGTAAAACGAACTTGCGGGCACACGCGCACAAATGAAATTTGCTGGGTTTTTTTTTTGGTTTTTTAATAAAGTTTGAGTATTCAATGTGGAAGAGACGCGTATGAGAACTTGGGTATGTGGTCATTCTCAACATAAAGTTATATTCGGAAGACTAAACTCTTTACTGTATTAGTGGAAAATTGGAGATTGAGAGACCAAAGCGTATCTATATCTACTCGTATAACGCTTGTACAAAATTTCATACTTTTGTGAAAGCGAAGAAAATCCAGCCATCAAAATTTTGAGCTTTACATCCAAAACCAATGATGGCAAATTTGTGAAGCTGCACTTAAAACCTAAGTGGCTGGTGAGCTTAAAGTAAATGTTCCAAGGTCTCGCTGGCTTGAAAATTTTTTGTTCAAAATCATTTGCGTGTTATAATTCGATCGTGATCCGACTAAATATAGGTAGGATTTGGCGAGACTAAATTTAGATAAGAAAAGGGAAGCCAAACTAATTGGAAAAAGCAAAAACTATGAAGTAATAAACGGAATTGGATTTTAGAAAGAACTAATTTTCTTAAGTCTTAATTAATTCAATAAAAAATGAACAGTAAAGATTTCCATAGTGGATATTTTCAGTTTTAAAACTGTTGAAATTTACACCATTTACTGCACATTTTGAATGAGTGGGCGAATCTCTCTCTCTCTTTTCAGGTATCTCCTGGTGGTGGGTTCGGACCCGTGTCGGATGATGGCTACGGTGTGTCATACATGTTACCAACAGAATACAACATCTTTTTCCACGTCTCGTCAAAGAAGTCTTCGTCAAATACCTCGTCCAAAAGATTCGTAGAGTTGATCAACAAAAGTATGTCGGATATGAAGGATCTGTTCCAGGACTGAATTTCACTTTTGAACTAAACAATAATAATTTGTGCATTTTCATTGTGCTCGTAATTAGAAAACTTTTTATACTGTGGTAACTTAGCCGTACACTATGACAAACGTTGGCTGTTTTTATCACCTACTCTTTGTACGTGATGACATTACTACTCATACCTTTGAACCGTAACTCGAGTCTTACTCTTTTCTTCTTTTTTCCTATCACTGAAAGATTTCATTTCCATCCAACATTCCTGTAGCGAAATTATGCTTCAGTAATAAACGTTCCAAACTTTATTTTAGATATCCATGTTAAATAAAGACTAGCAATGGTAAAACTGGAAAGTATTTCTGAATCATAATAACGCTAACATTAGGAAGTATTATTTAACTATGAATTTAAGTGCCTAACATGTTTCAATTTAATGACTTGGAAGTCCCGAGAGGTTATATTCAGCCAAAGGTTCTCTCTCATTTCAATCGAGTTTCCTATTTTTTTTTTTTTTTTTCATTTTGTTAAGTTTTAAGAAGCTTATTTTAATGTAAGTGGAATGTTTGTGAGCAGATTTTATATTTATGTAATCAGAGATGGGCAAGGTACAATAAGAAATGTATCTTCGATACAAAATTCAAGATAGTAACTTATTGCGTATCAAAGATGCAAGATACTTTAAGAAATGGTCAAGATAAAAGTACTTCTTTGGTCAGTTTAAATTTGGATACTAGAAATAATAACTTAAAAGCTCTTTTAAGTTATATTTTAAATGATATGGCTAAAATTAGTTTTGGTATGCTAAATTTGGAGGGCGAGTAAATTATTGTTTAGTGGGGAGATGGGCGGGAGGCAATACTGGCCCTGTAGTATGAATATTGTAAATGTAATAAACTTTGTTTTGTATATTATAATTTATTATTATATTGTTTTAAAAGTACCTTACTTTTACAAATTATTTCATTTTTAGTTCGACATTGGCAAGTTTTCTGGGGTGGGTGGGGCGAGCTAGAATTTTAGGGGACGGGTGTCCCCTCGTGTCCCCTTTGGCTACTCCACCGAATGAATTAACTCTAGATAACGGTCGAGGTAGTAGAAAAACCAGGTACCTTCCTTCCAATTATTGAGTAAAATGTGTGTACAGCGAGATTTCCGATAATTTTGCCTACACCACTGCGACACGGGCAATAATAGAGTTTGTGCAATAGTTCACGCCTCGAGATAGCTATCATACAGTTGCAACCCCCATTAGTTGGAAGACGCGTAACTTTTATTTTAATAGTTACGACGGCAAGGATTGAGATTCTTAAAATGCATCTTGTATCTAATTATACCATTTTAAGGTAGAAGATAGAGAGAACTCTGTATCGAAGATACAGTATCAGCGATACTGCCCATCTCTGTATGTAGTGAAGATAGATTGAATTTATTATAATTTATATCATGAATAATGCATGACACGAGTTTTATACAGTTATTACGTCGTTTGTAGTAGTCAAACATATTGCAATTTCAGTAGGATTGTTTTAAGTTTATTTTATTTTATCATTTGAGTAAATTTCACACCCTGGACAGGTTTTGTATTTTATTGTACTTCATTAATAAGCACACCGGACAAAAAATTAGTCACCCCTAATAGCACCGATAGTAGGAAGTTCAAGGTCACACAGGGCGCTGATGTAGCATTGGTAAGTGACAAGTATCGGTGACGTAGCACACAGGATCAGATCTGTTTCGTGAGGTGGTGAAGAACAAAGTGTGTGTTGGATATAGTCTGCAAAATGGGTCGTGAGGCAGACGTTACTCAGTGGCAAAAAGGAGCCATCGTGTTTGGCAGAGCCCACGGACACAAAATGTCTGAAGTAGCCCAATTTGTTGGTGTGTCAACGCGTACTGTCCAGCGAGTTTACAAAGAGTGGTGTAGTTCGCAATCAACTGACAATCGACGGCGTAACTGTGGCCGGAAAACAATTCTCGACAATAGGGGCCGCCGCCATGTTTCTCGTCTAGTAACTGCAAATCGTTTTCAAACCAGAGAACAATTGCTCCAAGAAACCAATGAGGTTCTCCAGCGACCAATTTCCGAACGGACATTGCGACGAGAACTGCATGCGATGGACATCTGGAGCAGAGTACCACGGAAGAGGCCGCTGTTAACAGCAAGTCACAAATTGGCACGTTATAAATGGGCTCAGAGGCACAAAAACTGGACTGCGGCAGATTGGAAACGTGTAATTTGGTCCGATGAGTCCCGTTTTTGTTTGTTCTCCAATGATGGGAGGCGACGAGTACATCGCAGGTCCAATGAAGCCTTTAATCCTGAATGCGTCGAAGGTGTTGTTCAGGCTGGAAACAGAAAGTGAAGCGCAGGACTCTGGCGGAACTTCGGGACCGGCTGATGAACGAGTGGCAGCAAATCGATGTTCAGTACATGCACAACATCGTAGAGTCTCTGCCTCGCCGGATTCGTGCGGTTATCAAGGCCAGAGGCGCCGTCACACGTTATTAGGTACATTCTGAGAGGGGTGACTAATTTTTTGTCCGGTGTGCTTATCTTTTTTATTTATTTTTCTAACGTATGTGCTTTTTAAGAATTAATGAATTTTTTTTTTTTTTTTTTTTATACAAGGAGCTAACTTGCTTATCAAAGCTTTTGAGTTGGGCTTAAAAAAAAATCATTTTCCAAGTTTGTGACATAAAAATAAAAGGCCTGAGCAGTGTGTTTATTGGAGGAATATCTCGTGTTGGGGTATCTTTAATCATACCAGTCTGAAGCTACCTATTCTGAAATATTCAATAAAGGCTATTTCCATCTCCTAAATAATTTGGGAAGGTCTCTGATCTACTGAGCACCGAATACACTCCTTTTACTAATTGAAAAGAAATTTCGCGCATATCGTGTATTGCGTGTCATGTTATCACGCATTGTTTTTGGCGTAGCTGAACATGGTTTGGTTCCTATCCTCTATTAATTACCTTGCAGTTAGTATCTTGCAGTGTAAATAAATACTTGGGTGATAAACGTTAAAAAATTTTTTTTTAAATAGTTTAATATTCCTGTTACTGTTAGACTTAATTTGCCTAGTCCAAAATGGGAATTTAGAATGTTTTATGTATTTCCTTTGGTAAATTTTATATTTATAAAAAGTTTTATTGAACTTCTATTTTATTTAATGATTTCCCTTCACCTAACCCTTTACTTTGTCCAGAGCTATAGAGCGCGTGCCTCGCGTCCCTCTGTGGCCAATGTGGGAATGTATCTTCCTACGATGTAAGGGTTCTCTCCGCCTTCGCGGACCATTGGATCCGGCTGATCTGCTTATATTTTTTTCTTTCTCCTCTTTACCCCGAATCCTTCTGGCTTTTTTTTTTTTTTTTTTTTATAAACCTTGACTTGACTCTTCTTGGACTTTGTGTGAGGGAGGTGGTTGTCTTTCACCCTTGTCGCTTTTAAACCAAGCCCTGTCTCTGCCATTTTTCACCGCGCGTTGGATGAGAATGGCCGCCTTTTAGGCTCGGGGACTGGGTATGGGTGTATCTCCCATGCGTGACATTTATTGGCGGTGGGACCGAGTGTCCCCACGATTCGCCTTTCCCTCGTTGGAGTCGGTGGTGTCCGGATGCGCACGGAGGATGAAGCTTCCTTTTTGTTTGCTATGATTTCTTCTCCTCGGTTTACGACCTCTACTTCTAATTCTCGGACTACTACTACTATTAGCACTCGGATGGTGGGCAACCAGGCCCTTGAGTCTTCTACCACTGGAAGACCGCATCCTGATGGGGTTGACCCTCCCCCTCCCCCCCCCCCCCCCCTCGGACTGCAGAACACTCGCGTCCTCCTTGTTCAAAGATTTCTTGTATGTCTTATTTCCGCAAGTCTTTTGACCCCTTCGTGGGAGCTGACGACTCTGACCCTGCTTATCCTCGGTTTCTGGTCCTCAGTTCTTTCGCCTCTCCTCCACTTTTACAACGGGATGTGTTTGAGGTCTACGATGACTTCACTTCCCGTTGTGGCGCTCCCCGATAGATGTGGCCCCAGAGTGATGGTTCTCTTGTGGTGGAAGTCTCCTCCAGAGCCCAACACCAGAAGGTTTCGTCCCCAACTCTTCCTTTAACACTTGTACGGGTGTAGTACATGCTCCCCGCCTCTCCTCTCAGGTGACCCGTGTTTACTGCCCACCCCGTATGGTTCAGGGGGCAAGGATTCCATCTCCCTTATTGATCCTGAGCTTTGCTCGTTCCCAGTTACCCGAGAAAATTAGGGCCGGTTATCTTCAATTTCCCGTCCGTCGTTACATCCCCAGTCACCGCCGCCGCCTCTTGTCCGACTTACCTATTCGAGCGTGAGGTCCTCTCGGTCCGGGAATCTGACAAGGTCAGTTTTCAGGAAGTGAGGGCCCGATTCGTACGCCCAGGCCTTTCCTTTGCCCAAACACTGCGCTCTTCCCGCCCGACAACCTCCTGTTCGTCCCGGATTTCGACCACCTCTACCGTCCTCTTCCACACCTTATCATCCTAGGCCTGATCAGGCCCCGTCCCTCTATCCCGTCCTCTACCTTCTCGTCGTCTCCATCCCCTGTGTTCACTATTCCTCCAACCCGTCCCCCCGGAACTTCCAATTTCACTGTCCCCATCTGCTCCACCTCCGTTGCAACTAACCCGCTTACTCACCCTCCTGAAACCATTGCTGAAATTTAAGCATTCATATCGAAAACCGCTCCCTCTTCTGGTCTTTCCTCCCCTTCGTGCTCTTCCGTTAAACGACCCATCGTCAGTCCCCGGCGTCTGGGTCCCTCTGTCATGCTTCCCTGCTCAGCCCCCCCCCCCCCCCGTCTCCTCGTCCTCTTGCTCCCTCTTTCACCAGTTCTCTTCCTCCTGCCCTCATATCCTTTCCGCCTTCAGAGATCCATTTCGTTTAGCCGGCTCCTCTAAGTTCCCCCGTTTCCCTTCGCGACCGTCCCCTTCCCTCTATTCCTGATGGTAGTCATGCGGCCTCTGAAATTCAAATTGAAGCCGACATCCCCCCTCCCCCCTCCTTCTCCACCGCCCTGCTCCCTCGTTAACCTCCCGATGCCCTTGGCATCTTCACTTCCACGCCGGAAACCGGATTTACCCTGGCCCGCTTTGAACACCCCTTCTCTTCGGCCCCACTCCCTCCTTGACCTTCCGATGCCCCCGGCATATTCTTCTCCATCCCTATCTCGGAAGTTAGATTTACCCTGCCCTGCTTCCTCCCCTCATTCTCGCACCCCACCCCCCGAAAACTAAACCCCTCCGTCTCTTTTCATCCGTTCCTCAATCACTCCTCCTTCAACTCGCCCCCAGCTTCGTCAGCTCGTCTTTCTGGTCATGTCCCTAAATCTCGCCCTATTATGTCTCTCGCTCCCCCTGTATTCCGCTCTTGATGGCAGCTATCCTTCAGTGGAATTGCCGAGGCCTTCTCCCTAATTGGGAGGACTACTACTTCCTCCTTATCCAGGATTTTAACTCAGTGTGCGTCTGCCTTCAGGAGACCCAACCTGGGGTTCGCCCCCTTGCGCCCTCTCCGGAGGTTTTCGTCATATATATCTCCCCCTCCGTCTGATGCCCCGTGGGGGCACAGCCGTTTTCATCCATTCTGATGCGCCATCTACTCCCCTTTCCCTCAACACTCCTCTCCAGGAAGTAGCGGCCCAGGTTTTCCTGGACCATGTATATTCAGTTTGCTCTTTATATCTTCTCCTGTCACAGGAACTTTGTGGACGATCTTTCCGTTCTCCTCCTGCAGCTTCCTCCCCCTTTCCTCCTCCTGGGAGATTTCAACGTGCGCCATCCTCTGTGGGGTGATACTGTCGCCCCAGCCGGGTGGCGTTGTGGTCTCCCTTTCAACTACTACTGTCTGTCTTCTCAACACCGGCCAGCCCACAGCCTTTCACCTCCAGACCCGCACATTTTCCTCCATAGATCTTTCGTTTACTTTTCCTTCCACCTCCCATGACTTCTCTTGGTCTGTCACTCCAGACCTTTACGGTAGAGATCATTTCCCTCTCCTCCGTACGTCCCGGACTCCCAGCTCCTTCGCTCTTCCTACCCGATGGTCCCTCCGAAAGTCAAACCTCTACAGCTTTGAGCAGTGGCGTATTAAGTGTTTGGTGGGCCCCGAAAACAAATTTGGTTTGTAATGCGTGTAGTCAAATAAAATTATTTAAAAATTCATGCGTTGTATATTTGTGCAAACTTACGTTGTTATTAATAATTGACCAAGAACATGTGAATGGAAAATGGCAGTACGATTCGTTTATTATCCTCGTTCACTAATCTCTCTCATCAATTTCCTACGAAGTTTTGCATCTGAAAAATTTTCGATGATTTTCTCGACAGCGAGTGTGTTCAGATGTCGTTTTCAATGCACAATAATGTCAAACTTTGTAGCTTTGATTGCTGCATCATTTGTCGTTTGTAGATTGTTATGAGTTTTAACTGAGAAAAAGACCTTTCTCCGTTATCGTTAGAAACCATTAAACACAAATAAATTCGATACGCGATACATGTGTTTGGGAAGACATGAGTCCAGTCTTGCATTTGCTTCAGAACCTGCGGAATTTTCAAGGGCTCCGTTTTCTTTCGCATACGTGACAAAATGACGGAATTCATTCGGAAACGTTTCGTCAAGATTATTAGGATATTGTGACTGCAAATTCTTTGCTTTTATTTCTGCTGCTTTTGGAGTTAGCCTTGATACGTTAGTCAGCATCCCGAACTTCTCGTTGATTTCAACATATGCTAATCTCCGTTTACTTACTTCAACCATCAACCTATCAATCACTGCGAAGTATATGTCCACTCTAAATTTGTCCCGTCTGGTGAGCACAATTTGTTCGGAAGATTCGTCAGCCATAATTTTGCGCTTCCGCTTTCTGGCCAATCTGTAGTCCTCGTCGGTTTTCTTCATAGAAATCTCCTCAAAATCACTGAAAGAATCACGAAGTGAACCAATGTAATGCTCCAGCGAATTGAGCATTTCAGTAGCTGTGCAAAGATCCAACTCTGGTTTCTGCAACGCTTCAGATACTTTTTCAATTCGTTCAAGAAGTGAGTTCCACACCTCTGACATTATGACTATTTCCAAAGCCAAGCTTTTAGTTAAAAGGTTACCAGCATCATGACGCGTTTCAGCTGTTTGATTCTTGGCACCAGTTAACTGGGTTAGACATTTATTTATATCGACATATCCATTGACATATGCGTCATTTGCATCGAATCGAGCAGACCAGCGCGTGTGTTGCACTCGCTTAACCACTTTTCTAGATGGAGTTAAACAGTTAATCAATGCAGCCCAACGAGAAGCCGATGTCGAGAAAAATTTGTACAACTGCAAGCAAAAGTAGGCAACCACTTCTGTGCAGTAACGGCCACGAGATTTAGCGAGTATGTTGCGCAAGGTGTGAAAACAACCAGCGGATTTATTACTTGGAAATTTGGCTTGCATTCCCGAATATCGGCCGCTCATGTTGGATGCAAAAGAGCTTGAGGGTTCACTAGACGTTGCAACAGAAGCAACACTCATTGCCCAAGTCTCAGCGGCAGAACTCGCAGTCTGACGACGTTGCAACAGAAGCAACACTCATTGCCCAAGTCTCAGCGGCAGAACTCGCAGTCTGACGACGTTGCAACAGAAGCAACACTCATTGCCCAAGTCTCAGCGGCAGAACTCGCAGTCTGACTAGACGTTGCAACAGAAGCAACACTCATTGCCCAAGTCTCAGCGGCAGAACTCGCAGTCTGACTAGACGTTGCAACAGAAACAACTCATTGCCCAAGTCTCAGCGGCAGAACTCGCAGTTTGACTAGACTTCACATCACAGACAGACTTGGTGAAATAATTAGTTAGTCTAGCAGTTTTTGTCAACACTGCATTTTCCCCCTCCAATTTTTCTTTCGGATCACTTTAACATATTGCTTCCCAGTGTTAATCACTGTAACATATTGCTTCCCAAAAATAGACATTACACAACCAATTACAGTTACATTACAATAGTTTATAATATTTAGAGATTAGCTAGTCGAGAAAATGTAAATTTATGGATAACTTAACTACTTATGCTTTGTCATTTTTGTGAATGTAAAATATTTGGATCACCTGAAGATCAGGGCCTCCAGCCTTCTTTAGTTAGCTTTATAAGGCTAACTAACGAAAATATCACGACCTAACCTAACCAATCGTTAGGTCAACTGTACGCCCTTGACGATTGGTTAGGTTAGTCGTGATATTTTCGTTAGTTAGCCTAGATTACCAACCTCTTTCTAACCAACCAACCTTTCTCTTTTTAACATATCGCTTCCCATTGTTAATCACTTTAACATATTGCTTCCCGAATGCTTTGGGAAGCAGTATGTTAAAGTGATCCTTTCTTTCTTCAGTTTTCTCTTCTCAGCTCCAGACTCATAATTCATCATTTTAAGTCAGCTAAAATAGATATCAATATAAATTGTAAAAAAAATTCAGTTTCACAAATTATAAATTATTTATCGCAAAATAATGGATTAATAACGAGAAAAATGTTAATACTGATTTAAATTTTTCGATTAAGTTAAATATAATTTTTTTAAAATAATGATTTAAATAATTTTATTTTTTTTACTTCATTCAATTAAGTTTAATTTGTTTTAATATTTATTTTATTTTTATTATTATAACATCGATTCAAATAGTTTTTAAATTTTTTTGATTAAGTTATATTTTAATTTTTTTAAATTGGATTAAATAGTTTTATTTAAAAAAAAAATTTCGATTAAGGTAAATATTTTGGAGCTATTGAAGAATAGGGACCCCAGCCTTCTTTAGTTAGGCTTATAAGGCTAACTAACGAAAATATCACGACCTAACCTAACCAATCGTTAGGTTAACTGTACGCCCTTGACGATTGGGTAGGTTAGGTCATGATATTTTCGTTAGTTAGCCTTATAAAGCTAACTAAAGAAGGCTGGGGGCCCTATTCTTCAATAGCTCCAATATTTTTAGTTTTTTTAAACAAAATACCATATGTAGAATGTAGTATAGTATAGTAATAATAACGGGCCCACGGCCCAGCTTAACACTAAATAACATTTAAACAAACCATCCTAACCTAAAATAAATTCGAAATTTTTCACATTTTATTCAATTTGATTAGATTTAATGTCTTAAAAAATGAACGGCTAACGAGCTATACATTAGAAACTGGATTTTTTTCAACACTTGTATATAATTATGTTTGGCCAAGTTACAGTATATTAGAATTTTCAAAGTTCTTTTTAAAACAAAATACCGAGCGTAGTATATTGGTAATTATAACGGGTCCAACTTAAAAATTTTTTATAGGCTTTATTGCAATTGTCGCGATAACCAATATACTGGTCTGGTATATTAAATTTACCATCAAATTTACGTCATGTTTATTGATATTTTTTAGTAACCAGGGCTTGAAAACGATTCAAGGAATGAAAATAAAACCATAAATCAAAAAAATAATTTTGGTTCTTTTCTTTTTTGAAAAAACGTTATGTTAATACATGCTGACTTCTAAATCAAAATTTTACTACAAATCAATTCGTACACAGCATACACACCCATAGAGTGAATAATCAGGAAAATATAGGAAAAAAAAGATAAAAGAAGGGAGGAGGCAGAGTAAGTCGAGAGAAAGAAAATTAAAATATAAATTATAAATTGTTACTATAATTTATTAATTTTACTAATTTTATATATTTATTTAATATTTGACCAAATAAAATACAATAATCATACTCAATTTTCAGAATAATCTCGCTTATACTTACAAAATGATAACTATGCACTCGTGGTACAACGGAAATTATTCCTAGCAATTATGCCAAATATAAGTACTTTAATTATTTTTAATCCTAAATATCTAATTTTAAATTATTTTTAATTAATTGAGATAATTTTGAGAAACATCGAATATTTTGAGATAAAACGTGAGAGAAAAATTTTAGTTTTGATATATCAACTGTTTGATTTTCAATATTAGTAGATTTATTAGAATATTTCAGTGGGCCCCTTGTGACGGTGGGCCATGGTGCTTAGCCCCCCTAGCCCCTACCTTAATACGCCACTGGCTTTGAGTAACTTCCCGACTGTTGATGCTGCCTCCACCTACCTCACAGATCATATCACCTGTGCCGCTCTGTCCTCCATTCCCAAATCTACATCTCCTCCTCCTCCTACATTTCCTCCTCTTACATCTCCTCCTCCTCCTACACCACCACCACCTTCTCCTACACCACCTCCTCCTCCTACACCTCCTCCACCTCCTCCTACACCACCTCCTCCTCCTACACCACCACCTCCTCCTACACCACCACCTCCTCCTACACCACCACCTCCTCCTACACCACCTACTCCTCCTACACCACCACCTCCTCCTACACCACCACCTCCTCCTACACCACCACCTCCTCCTACACCACCTACTCCTCCTACACCACCTACTCCTCCTATCACCACCACCTCCTCCTATCACCAGTCCCCGTTGTGCCCGAAACTAGATTTCTGGGTCTCCTGGATCCCCCACTTGAAGTCTCTGAAGGCTTCGTGCCTTCAAACTTGTACTCTTCTCAAGTTCCCCTCTCATACTGACTGGGGTGCTGACCGCCATACTCTTTGGCGGTTCTACCATTCCCTGGTCCAAAGTAAGTTGGATTATGGCTGTCAGGCCTATTCCTCCGCTCTGCGCATGCTGGACCCGATTCGCTCCTTAGGTGTGCGCATCAGCAGTGGCGGATTCCGATCTTCTCCAATCATTAGCCTGTATGCAGAGAGTGTCTATCTCCCGTTGGATGCCCATCGTACCTTGGAAGGTCTCAAATACCTCTTTCGTGTTCGGCAGTTCTCTCCCACTCTAGTCTTCCAATCCCTCTTCGGTCCTTCCACTGTGGCATGCTTTGACCATCTTCCCACTTGATCCGACCGTTTGGTCTCCGAATAGACCCCGTCCTCTCTTCTCTCGGGGTGGAGGGACGAGTGCTCTCCTCTCCCCCCTCCAACTACCCTCCGTGGACCATTTCTCCTCTCCGTATCTGCTCCCTCCTTTCTACTGTACCAAAGTTCCAGTTCCACCCATCCACCCTTCGACAACTATTCCTATCCCATTCCTCTTTCTATGCTGACTCTATCCCAGTGTTCACTGACGGCTCTCGCTCTCCACTTGGAGTGGGCTGCGCGGCCGTCTTCCCATACGGAAATTAAATCATTAATTCTCCCCCAGTGGCTTCCATCTTTACAGTGGAACTATCGGCTATTCTTTTGGCCCTTCGATTCCTTTCTCAGCTCCCCTCTGCATCGTATATTATTTATTCTGACTCCCGTAGCGCTCTTGAGGCCCTGTCCTCTCTTGTCTCTCCGCACCCACTGGTGCGACAGATCTAGGACTGGCTGGTCCTTCCATCACGCCGTAAGGTAGTCGCCTTTTGTTGGGTACATTCCCACATTGGTGTTCTGGGCAACGAACGCGCGGACGCCGCGGCGACGGAGGTGTCCTCCCTACCTTTCAACCCTAACACGCCTCTCCCGGCGTCAGACTTTGCGAGGGTTTTCCGGGAAGCACCACTCTGGCGGTGGTAGCACCAGTGGGAGGATGTGTCTGGGAATTCCTTGAGGGCGTTGAAGCCCACGATTCGACGGTGGCCTTCCTCCTGTCAGCGTGACCGACGATTAGAAACCGCTCTGATGCACCTTCGCATCGGTCATACTCGCCTCACGCATGGGCATCTTATGACGGGAGATGTTGCCCCCCTTCTGCCCATGCGGCGTTTCTCTCTCTGTTTCACATTTGCCTTTGGTTTGTCCTGCCTTTGCCGTTGCTCGCAACCAGTTCCTCCCTTTTTGCCTTACAGGCTTCACTCTTACTCTCTCTTACTCTATTATTGTGGACTCTACGCCAGTACCAAAGCACACGCTTCTCTTTTCTCCGTCAAACTGGCCTTCTACTCTCTATTTAATATGACTTGGGTGTAATTTATTCCTCCTTTTGTTGATCATAGTGTCTTTACTTTTCTCTCTCATGACTTTTCTTTACCTGTTACTCCTTCAAAGTCCCCCTTACCCCATCTCCTTGTGCTCTCTCTTTACTTTAGTTTCGGCGCGATATGACCTTAACAGTTGAAGCGCCGGTGAAGCACTGCTATTCATTCATTCATTCCCTTCACTTAAAGTTAGTTTGTGTTTGTAGAATGCTCACCATACTTCACTTATTCTCTCGCTTTTCAATTTTTCTCTTAAACCACTTCAGTTTCCCCATGCAAGGCATGGCTTAATAACTCGCTCATCTATATTCGAGTGTTACTCGCAAGAAAGTCTTTGCACCTAAAAAAAAATTAACTTTCGTTGTAGTGGATTCGGACAATACAAAACTAGTTTAAACTGACCCGTGACAATTACTGACCGAACCCTTTGCACTTACATAAACTTGAACAGTAGAATTCAAGAAAAAATTATTAGATACCAAGAAATCAGCATTTAATAAGTTCAAATGTAACGGATTTCATAGACGCGTGAAAATAATAAATGATGCAAATCTATAGGGGAAAGTGCAAAAATGAATATGACATTCAAACAACGGAATACCTGGTCTGAAGTTATTCCTTGAGAACAATATATACTGTTCACGGCCTTGAACTACTACTACTAAAGGCTTTATTTATGAACAGTAGTGGCTGATCTCTGAAGTTAGTCCAATACTAATTACCTATAAGAAAAAGAGTACATACCAACGCACAGGAAAAAACAATTACAACGAATTGGGGCGAGACGGCAGAAACGAAAAAAGATGTAACGTACAGGAGGTAAGAGGAGAAAAGGTAGAAACTAGAGCAGTGGTGGGCAACCTGCGGCCCAAGAGACATTTTACTAACCATTGTCCACATGAATGGAAATTTTGGAATTTATATTAATATTTCCATAATCTACTGATAATTTTGTTTGATTTAACAAAAATTCTTTATATTAATAAGCATAAGCATAAAGCATAAAAATTGTTTCTTTTGCTTTAATATTTGAAGTTGATCACAATTTAATTAATATATAAATAATAATTTTCTCTAACTCTATGAAATTTTCGGGCTGTATTACTGTAAATGTATTTAAGCATATTCGTGGGGCCACGTTTATCGCGCACGCACATTTTTAATCTTGCGGACCACTGAGATGAAGGAAGGCTACTCATGCGGCCCACTCACTAGCCTAGTTTGCCCATCACTGAACTAGAGTGTACACATCCATTCATACAAGCGTCCTGGTGGACCAGCTCCCCCTCCCTGCCCGCACGGCAAAACTCCACATATGTGGCGCTTCCAGGTCTTGCCAAAAATGAGAAATTTGAACTTACCTCAAACAAACCTCTTCCATTCCAACGTACTTGCAGCCACTTAGTCCAGGAGATTCTTAAAAGAGTCATAGAAAATTGAAAACGTAGCAAACCCATTATTCAAAAGGTTTTACTTCATATTCTGTTGGAAGGATGCCATGGGTTATTATAGACCCAATTGTACCAAAGAATTGTGGTATCACTAGATTTTTAGCATTTTTCAAAACCAAGGTAAGGTCAATTTTACGTCAATTTTTCGCCCGCCAATTTTGGGGTATTACATTTTGTTTTAACCGTCAGTGCTCCATCAAAACGTATCATATCTTCACCAAACATACAATAATACCATGCTAAAACAAAATATGTAGGTTTTGTGGAAATGTCAATTTTCGTTTACATTTGTTAACAGTTTGGGAAATACAAACAAAGTTTTCACATTTAAAACCAAATTTCAATTTAGAAAAAGGATATTGAAAAATTAAATGAATATTTAAGTCAGAAATTATGAAGTAATTATACGATATTGATGCAAATAAACTTATTTTTAAGCTTTGGTTTTCATAACTAGTTGCAGAAATGAAATGATAAAGTAAATTCACAAAGATAAAGATAAGCATTTGTTGTATTGATTAAAGATAGTAATATTTTAAGCACTCTACTAGCTACAATGAAATGTAGGATCATTACTTAGGAAAACAAATGAGTAATTTGCCTCTAGCATAGTAGTCTAAAATAAGTCAAACTAAAAACATGTATTCCGTCCATATCTATGACGTGCATAAAGTTGTTAATTGCTGCTTCTGTTCAGCGTTGAGTGCGGCAGTGGAATTTTCACCATCTGCCACCTACTGAGAAAATGATTTCGGCTACAATCGCATCATTGCTTCCATGATTAACTTGTGTGCTCGAACTCCACAGTTCCCTCTAAGCAGAGATGATGATGTATCACTTCCATATGAACCAGATTCTGTCAGGAGGTCTTCAATGCCGGAATTCGCAAAGTATTTTCTTAGTACAGCTAGATAATTTAGAGCTATGTGGAAACCGCTCAATCTGATAACTGTGTTCTTGAATTTATCTTTGAATCTTCATTGTATTTCTTTAGGTTTTACATATATAGCCAAGCATCGTCTGTACACTGTTGGGGACCCAGCGATTAATGGACAGTAGCGTATATGTGTAAGTGGTGGATTGAAAGCAGTCCAACTTGAAATGGTCTGTTTTCCCGGGTCTGATCCGAGGTTGAAATAGACTTCATGCTAAATCCATGTCCAGAGAGATTTGGTGGAGTGTATGTCACGTTGGTACCATGTTTTCTGCATGTTGTCCTTAAATTGGGTAATCACAGGTTTCTTGCCAAAAAATCCATATGCTTTGATTTCTTGTCGAAAATGTGTTACCTTCAGAGTTCTCCGCTTAGAAGAATGATCAGCCAGCACGACTCTCTTTGGTTTTGGTCCAAACTGTCCCCTCTGAAACTTCATTAACATTGCAGTATGTGTTGTTTGTTTTCCATCCAATGTTTCCTCAAGTATATCATTGTTGTTTGCAGCTGTTTGTGTAAAGATGTTAGGGATAATATTTGTAGGACTTCAGGTTCCATGAACTTCTGTATTTGGTATAACAATTTCTGTCAAACAATGCATAGCTTGGTGAGATTGTCTAAATCTTGTCTTAGTGTTGTAATACTGTTGTATGTACTTCATCATTCGTTTTTGTAACTGCGATAAGTTTTGATATGCTAGTTTTAGATGATCTGCCGACAGTTTCATTGGTGTTTGCTTGACATATTAAACATTTATTCTAGCTTGTTCTTTGTTCGTTTCTGAGCTAAGAGATGAAAAGCGGCCTCCTTGTCTGGAGCCTCCGTTTGCCTTTGGGAGGGCCTTCTGCGAATCTGAAGTGGGAGGCCCTAACTAAACATTAACAATAAAAAATAAAGGGTCACTAAAATGAAATATTAGTTTTCAAGCAGTTCTCTATTTAGACAACATCTAAAAATATCACTAATGTTATATTTTCAAAGTAAATCTTCATAAGCAATTTTCTATATATATATCTGTTATTTTTTTTTTAATTGGGTTCAAAATCCCAGCTGAGCCGTGAACGACCAAGCTCTGAAGGGCCAGTTCAACCTACAGCCCAAGTTAAGCTAGAATTAAAAACTTACGGACTTGGAGGTCCTATTAGGTCCTACTGTTAGAAAATCTAGAAGAGGAAGAACCATTGTTGTCCCAAGGCGATATGATGACTAAGCTGATTGATGCAGCATTGTTTGTTTGTTTTTTCTGTTTAAGGTGCTTCAACCCTGCTGGATTATTGACACCATTTTTTTTTTTTTTTTTTGACTCCCCGAAGGAAGGTAGAAAATGAAGAAAGAAGAGAAAGAAGAAATAGAATTTAGTATTTTTTCATATTGCTTGTATATATTAAGTTAAGGTGTATATATATCCATCTCATAATTGTAAGGTTAGTGAAAAATTAACTTAATTTAGAGCTAGCATTTTTTAGCTCTTGTGGCATCATTGTTTGGTCACACTGTTGGCATCATTTTGGGGCGCTGCGCGTTCTTTCTACTCGTTTGTGGGATGTCATACGTACAGGGTGTGGTCTGTTAGAGAGCTCTCTTGCAATTCAGTTTGGTTGTTTAGATACAAGATTGTTGCATCGTGCAATAGTCCAGGTTGCGTTGTTGTTGCAAGGTTGAGAAAGAAGACCATAAATAGTACCCCTTTTGTTTATATTAAATTCATGTAACAAAGGTCTAAGGTAGGCCCGCATCGAGTCAGCAACCCTGAGGTAGGACCTAATAGGATCTCAAATCCGTAAGTTTTAATTTTAGCTTAACTTGGGCTGTAGGTAGCACTGGCCCTTTAGAATTTGGCCGTTCACGGCTCAGCTGGGATTTTGAACCCAACAAATAAATAAATTAACATGGTCCTTCAGAACCGGATTCTACCCCAAGACTGAGTCAGTGACTATTTTTCGGCAAAGTTCTGATTGTGCAAATTGTAGCCCAAGTTAGGCCTAGACGGGTTGAGTATTATTGAATTAAGGTCCCAGAGTAGAAAGTTTGGTCGCCCAATTGCGAAACTTGGCCAGTCGTCTGTCGTTGTTTTGGCCTACATTTTACCGGTTTGGTTAAATTTGGGTTATTATTGAATTAAGGTCGCAGGGTAGAAAGTTTGGTCGCCCAATTGCGAAACTTGGCCAGTCGTCTGTCGTTGTTTTGGCCTACATTTTACCGGTTTGGTTAATTTGGGTTATTATTGAATTAAGGTCCCAGGGTAGAAAGTTTGGTTGCCCAATTGTGAAACTTGGCCAGTCGTCTGTCGTTGTTTTTGGCCTACATTTTACCGGTTTGGTTAATTTTGGGTTATTATTGAATTAAGGTCCCAGGGTAGAAAGTTTGGTCGCCCAATTGCGAAACTTGGCCAGTCGTCTGTCGTTGTTTTGATCTACACTTTACCGGTTTGGTTAATTTTGGGTTATTATTGAATTAAGGTCCCAGGGTAGAAAGTTTGGTCGCCCAATTGCGAAACTTGGCCAGTCGTCTGTCGTTGTTTTTGGCCTACATTTTACCGGTTTGGTTAATTTTGGATTATTATTGAATTAAGGTCCCAGGGTAGAAAGTTTGGTCGCCCAATTGCGAAACTTGGCCAGTCGTCTGTCGTTGTTTTTGGCCTACATTTTACCGGTTTGGTTAATTTTGGGTTATTATTGAATTAAGGTCCCAGGGTAGAAAGTTTGGTCGCCCAATTGCGAAACTTGGCCAGTCGTCTGTCGTTGTTTTGGCCTACATTTTACCGTTTGGTTAATTTTGGGTTATTATTGAATTAAGGTCCCAGGGTAGAAAGTTTGGTCGCCCAATTGCGAAACTTGGCCAGTCGTCTGTCGTTGTTTTTGGCCTACATTTTACCGGTTTTGTTAATTTTGGGTTATTATTGAATTAAGGTCCTGGGGTGGAAAATTTGGTATTCCATACTGGTGTTTGGTTAGTACCCCACCCAGCAATTCAGTTTATTTGAAAGTAAAATTTGCGTTTGATCAGTTTGGTTAAGTATTTCTGCCAATTCAGCTCATTTGGTATTGAGCCCAATTGTTGTTTGCATTGAAGATGAGTGCATCTGAATTGAACAAATTTATAAAAAGGAGAAGCGCCTACAAAGGTCTAATTACAAAGGTCATTGCCACTATAGATTCTGCCATAGAGCAAGAGGATTTACGCTTAGTGACCGCGCAGCTTTCCATATTAGAAACTAAAAAGGTTGCTCTAAGTGAGGTAAATGTTAAAATTGAGGCTCTTATAGAAGAGGATGAAATAGAAAATAACATAATTTACTTTGAAGAGATTATTGATGATATAATTAAAGTAGGCCTCCGAGCAAAAGAGTTTAGCAGCTCAGTACAGTTAGAGACCAGGTCTAATAATGAAACACAACACTCAACAAATGATGTTTGTGAAGTTAAGGTTAACAGATCTGTAGTTCAATTACCGAGGCTTGTACTCAAAACATTTTCTGGGAGTATTCAGGAATGGCAAGGATGGGCAGACAGTTTTCAATCAGCAGTTCATTCTAGTCAAGTGTTAAGTGCGGTGGAGAAGTTTAATTATTTGCGGTCCCTCTTGGAAGGGGAGGCAGCAAAGACTATAGCAGGATTAGCATTAACAGAGGCTAATTATAATGTGGCTTGGGATATATTAAAGAAACGGTTTGGTAAGCCAGAGATCTTAATTAAAAGCCACCTCCGTGCACTTTTAGCTATACCTCCTGTTAATAATCCTAATAGTGTCAAGGAGTTACGGCAGTTATATGATGAATTTGAAATTAGAACTAGGTCCCTGGACAACTTGGGTGTAGGAATGGAAAAGTATGGTATAATGTTGGTTCCTACACTGGAGTCTAAATTGCCTAGCTCAATTTTGCTTGAATTAAGTAGGGGACACTCTGCAGAACATGTGTACATCCCCTTTCAGCAGATGTTAAATCTTTTAGGCACAGAATTAGCAAGACGAGAGGGAGTTGAGTTTGCACAGTGGGATGGTAAACAAGGGGACAAAGGCAGGCACAGCACCAAAGTTTCCACGAAAGAGAATAGCCCAGGTACAGTGTCAGCTCTACATGCATCTTCTGAGAATAAATTAAAGGGAATCAAGGAATGCATATTTTGCGAAGGCAACCACAAGTCATATAAATGTGAGGTGGCTGAGGCTTTACCCTTGAGGAGAGAAAGGACAGGGTAACTAAGTCCACAGCATGTTTTAAATGTTTTTTGAAAGGTCATAGAGCAAGGTTTTGTAAGTTTAAAATTTTGTGCAAAAAATGTCATGGTAGGCATCAGCCATTATTGTGTGAAAACACTCCTAGTAGGCCTACCCCAGAAGTAGAGACATCAGTGGCACATGCCACTGCTATGCAAGGGAGTAAAAGTAAAGGGGGATTATTGCAAACAACTGCAGCCTTATTAATTGGGAATGAGGGAGAAGCTACGGTAAGAGTGTTGTTTGATAGTGGTAGCCAGTGTAGTTTTATTAAGACCAGAATTTCCAGAAAATTGAAGTTTAAAGAACTTAAGAGGGAAAATTTAAGAATTTCTGGGTTTGGGGGTTCCGTTCAAAACCGAACCAAATTTAAGAAGGTAGAAGTTCTGGTTAAAGGGTTGTTACCGCAAAGTCCCACTATCAAGGTCCAAGCTGTAGAGATTGAGGAACTTTGTGCTCCAGTCACTACTTGTTTAGGTATGGCATGTGTCCAAGAATTGCAAGTTAAAGGAATTAATTTGGGCAATAATAAGTTTGAAAGAACAGAAGATATTAGTCTTTTGATTGGAGCTGACTATTATTGGGACTTCATCACTGGTAATATTGTCCGCACATCTCGAGGCCCGGTAGCTATTGAAAGTAAGCTAGGCTGGATGCTACATGGTAGTTATTGCAATGAAATGGAAGTTAAGGCTCTTTTTGTTAAGATTGAGAACAGCCATGGTCTGGAAAGGCATTTGAAAGCGTTTTGGGAACTTGAATCTATTGGCATAAAGGACAAACAGGCAAGTACAGTGAACAATAGGGCGGATCGAAAATGAGGTTTTTAAACCTTTTTTCGAAATTCAAATATGGCTAGTGCGGAAAATATGTGGGTGCTATAGTTAATGACTGTGCTTATATATTAGTCCTGCGAAATTATATCTTCAGGTGCCTCAAAGCCGTCGAAAAAAGTGAAATATAATGATTTTCTTATATTCTGCATTAGTACAATAACTGAAACTTACTTGTTATTATTATATATTAAGTGTTCCAATTACGAAAATAGTTACTGAATTACGCAGCTCTTAGTTTATTTAGATCAATGTTCTTTTGATTAATGATCTAAATAATCCAGAACTCACCACGAGGAGGTGGCTGCGTGTCGAGCTCCACCCATGCCCTCCCAACCACCCATCCTTGCGCATGTTTTTTTCTATTAACGTTTTATTTAAACTTTATATTCAGCTTTACTTTCGAATGATGGCATTTTTTTACGTGACTGAAGTGTTGATCTTATGAAGCCATCTCGCGCGTTCAATCCAAATACTTTTGATGATGCTTCAGTCACTAATTTTACCATTCTTTCTACTACTTGTGTATGACAAGGGAATTTCTCGAATGGAGGGGTACTCTTGTTTTCTATGAATTCTTCAATCTCATTTTCTGTCAGGTGTCTTGTCACAGGTGGTTCAGTGACAATGCATTTTTGCCAATTAATTAAATCAGTATAATCAGTAGCTTCAAATTGAATAACAGGTACTGTGAAACGCCTCACAACTTTTTCCTTGTTTGTTTGCCTTGCTTTCTTTATTCGCCTCCACGCTAATTCTCTTATGGCGCTGCGGTCATCATGAATCATTGATGCTAGAATATTTTCTGGATTTGCAAAAAATGCATTTCTTTGTATGACAGGGTTTACAATATCCTTTACTTCGTCATTCAGTGTTCTTGTTAGTTCAATAGTTTTGAAAACATGTTTTGAGCCATTGACAAAAGACGTACTTTGCTTAATAGAAAACCACATTGGGATGTAGACCTTCATTATAAAAGAAGCAATGTTCATGAGGTTCTCAGATGGACTTACAGTTGAAATGTATAGACGAAGCAAACGATTTGCTGTAGTCAGCCATCGTGAATGTACCATTTTGCCTGGACTACGATGAGCAAGATCTGGAGAGCAATATCCCTTTGTTATGGCCTGATGAATATCAATTAGATATTTTTGGTCGGTGCTAAGATCTTCACAATACAGTTGGTTCCTCAGCATCAATCCTTTCAAACTCGACAATAGGAAGACTCTCTCAGTTCTCTAATTCCCTGCCAATAGGACCGGTGAATCCGCGGGGGCCAGATGTTTTTCCATCCAGCTTTGCAACTAAATGGCGTAATGGCAATTCATTGGCATGGAGCTGGCACACTAAATGTTGAACTGGCTTCTTCAGCTTCAATTCTATAAGCCTTATAACGCCTCCCTTTTCTCCAGTGTTGACTGCTGCACCATCGCATCCAATGGCAACAAGGTTTTCCAGGTTCATGTCATTATTTCCAATATACTCAAACATTCCTTTACATATTTCTTCAGCTGATCCAGAATTCACAGAATAATGGCCCAAATAATCTGAACCAGGTTCTCTCACTAAAGTGATATGTTCTTCTGTTACCTTCTTCTGATATACTTTGGACTCTTTTTTTTCTTGGAAGAGTGTCGAATCTTTTCGACCATCAAAATAGATTCCTCTGATTGGGACCTGATTTTGATCTTTCATAATTTCTGATCTCTTCTTTTGTCTTTCTCTTCTGATTTTACTCCTATCCACTACTTCAGATGTATTGTCAATAGAAACTTCTCCAATATCTTGCAATACTGCACTAACAATGAATGCTGCAGCTCGATCTGAAACTGCAGTCCTGTCACAAGCAGTAGCCACTGAAGGTAGATTTGTAGTTTTCCTTTTCTTGAATAATTGTTCTTCAGGTTGTTCGAGCTTTCTCTTCGAGCTAACTGGCTCTGGAAATGTATCGTCTGATATTTCGCCAGATTCACTTTCACTATTTGATGTCGATGATGATAATTCAACATTTGTATCCTGCAATTTCTCCTGTGAAGATTCTTTGGTGAGCCTCACAGCTTCTTTTTGCTTTCTTAGCAACGTAGATGCTTTTTTCTTTGAGAGTGTAATATCTACTCTATCAATAAACAGTTTTCTTTCACTCCTTTGATCTAAGAGGAACGTCACTTCTTCCTTTGGAACCGTTTTTTCTTTGGGATAAGAACATTGTGTTAGTACTTTGCACTTGCACGCTGCAATGTCAAAAAGTTTCGTGTGTGCTTCTTTTTTGAACATATCAATCTTTGCTTTGTAAGCTTCAGAATTTTTTCTGCTTTGGTATGGCTTCATAATGACACGATACTTTTCGTGGTAGCTTCTGAACATTGTTTCAATTCGCCTGTCTGACAGAATTGGGACGGAAGCACTTTCCCAAATTGTTTTCAATTTATCAACAACTTGTTCTAATATTTGAGATATTGAAGGATCTTTATTAGTATTCTGTTTCAAATCGTTTCTTACAAACAAGTAATATTTAAAAATTCCTTCGTATGTAGGAAGATTCCTGTGCCACAAATCTTCCCCCATACCAAACATGGGGCACTCAGTTGAGGCCCTGGTTGATTTTGCACAAACTCGAGACATTTTGAAAGTATACAAATCTGAAAAAGAAAGAGCTAATATCAATTATACGTTAATTTCAGTTAATAGTACATGGCAAACTTAGGGCAACACAATACAGAAATGCAAAATATATAAGAAATATAGTTTAGACTATCTGAGTAACGCCAACAACAGAACACCCACCTGCTACGAGAGCGACAGCTACACTGAACCGAGGTACTCACGTGACAGCTGAGTGAGCTGACTATAGAAAACTGTTTTTAGAGAATAGAAACTTTTTTTAAAGGTTGACTGAGCTATTTTTATACAAGTGTGAATAAATTCTTGTCTATTGTGCATCGTGGACTCTTCTGTAATTATTGGTTAAAATCTGCTTTTTTCAATTTTTTTCAATATTGAAGGTCATTGTGGCACCTGAAGATATTAATGTTATGATTTTAAATTTATACCAGCTTATTTCCTCACTACTCCACACATTTTCCACACTAGCCAATTTGAAAATTCGAAAAATGAGTTTTTCACTCCGCCCTAGTGAACAGTGATGTTTTAGAGCAATTTGAAAAAGGGATTGGGTTTAGAGATGGTTGCTATGAAGTTGGCCTCCTTGGAAGGATTCTTGCAAACCCGGTTCAAACCTTCAGCTAGCTAATCGGAGGTTGGAGACTTCATTGTACAGGCTAAGAAAAAATGAGGAGTTGTTAATTGAATACAATGAGGCCATCCTAAGCTATGTAAGGGAGGGCTATGCTGAAAGGGTGCAAGGTGAGCTGGTGAGCCAGTCGGCACATTATCTGCCACACCATGCAGTGGTACGGCGAGACAAAACTACCACCAAACTGAGGGTAGTTTTTGATGGCTCAGCCAAGGACAAAGGTGGTGTGTCCTTGAATGACTGTTTGGATGCTGGGCCAAATTTAAATGCAGATTTATTTTCCTTGTTATTGAGATTCAGGTTTGGTAGAGTAGCATTGACTGCAGATGTGAAGCAAGCCTTTTTGCTGATAAAGTTAAAAACAGAGGACAGAGATGCAGTAAGGTATCTGTGGGTGGATACGAAAGACTTGTTGGAAAATGAACCTAAGGTTCAAGCATATAGAATGAAGTCAGTGTTGTTGGCTCAGCTCTAGTCCATTCTGTTGGCAGCTACTATGTAGTACCATTTTAAGAAATATTCTGAAGTCTATCCTAACACTATTGAACGCATAAGGAAAAATTTTTATGTTGATGATTTGCTGTGTTTCGTGGATAATACAGAAATAGCTAAACAGATATTCATGGAGGCTAGAGTTATAATGAGGGAGGCTGGCATGGAAATTAGAAAATGGCAGAAATCATTCTCATTACAAGAGTTTATGAGTCAGTCCTGTGTAGTACCTGATGCAGCAGAAAGTATTGAGGATTCTGGTATTAAGGAGTTGTGGGCAATAGACGCAAAGTGCTAGGCATTGTTTGGCAGCAAGAAGATGATTTGTTTACCTTCAATGGGAAATCTTTAGTAGAGCTGGCTGAGAATGAGACAAGGTGGACAAAACGTACACCGCTTCTTGATTCCTGGCTCCATTTGTGATAAAGTAAAAAATTTGGTTTCAGAGCCTCTGGGAAATTGGACTTGGTTGGGACCAAGAGTTATCTGATCATATGGTGGTAAGGTGGAAATATTGGTTCAAAGAATTGGCACATCTTGGAGACATTGAAATCCCAAGATGGTACTTCGGAGAGTTGAACAATAGTCCAGACAATTTGGAGCTGCACATCTTTTGTGATGCAAGTGAGGAAGCCTATGCAACTTGTATTTATATAAGAGGCACATTGCAAGAGGAAGTTGCAGGTTGGTTGCTGCAAAGAGCAGAGTAGCACCTTTGAGAAGGCTTTCTGTTCCAAGGTCGGAATTGATGGGTGCAGTTATTGCTAGTCGGCTTGCAGTTACAGTGCAAAAGTCTTTGGCCCTCTATGAAATCCAAGCTATTATTGGACAGACTCCACTATAGTTTGGCACTGGTTAAGAAGCCAGGCAAGGAAATGGAAACCATTTGTTGCCAATAGGATGGAGGAAATTCAAGCGCACACAGATCCCAAGCAATGGAAGCATTGTCCAGGCACCCAAAACCCCGCTGATTTACCAACACGAGGAATTTCAGTGAAAGATCTTGCACAGTCAAGTTTTGGTGGAATGGCCAGAGTGGCTAAAACTTGGAAGTGAAAACTGGCCTTCTAATCACCTATTGTAGGAGAATGCCAGGCTGAAGAAGCATTGGTGAGTGAGGTGAGAAAATGCACTGTGAACAGTTGTCAAGTTATGCAGCAGGACCCCATATTGAGGCTTGAGGACAGTAGCAGTCTGAAAAGGTTGTTAAGAGTGACAGCATGGGTATAATTTACCAACAATATTAAAGGAGAAACAAGAAGGGAAGGAATTCTGAACAGTAAGGAGATTCAGCAAGCCGGGAAATACTGGGTGGTATATGCAGAAGAAAAATTTGGTGAAGAGAGGGAATTGCTCACCAGCCGTCCATTACAGGTTCTACCAACACATTCTGCTCTCAAGGGTTTGGATGTGTTTTTGGATCAGGATTTATTGAGAGTAGGAGGTAGACTACAGTTTTCTGGGCTTCCAGAGAGAAAAGACATCCAATTTTGTTACCTTCTGGGGGGCACTTTGTGGACCTTTTGATCCTGGATACTCATCATAAGTAGTTACATGCTGGAGTTAGAGAAGTGATAATAGAGATCAGACAACAGTTTTGGATTCCCAAAATTAGACAAGTAGTAAAAAAGGTCTTGCATAAATGTGTGGTTTGCAAGCGTTGGAGTGCAAAGCCTTATTATGAAAAGGTGGCTCCACTTCCAAGAGAACGGTGTGTCTATACTGCCCCATTTGATGTAGTGGGAGTAGACTTGCAGGTCCAGTCTATGTATGAGTAGAGGGGAGTCTAACAAAGGTTATATATGTCTTTTCACCTGTGCTACCACCAGAGCAATCCATTTGGAGTTGGTAAGCAACTTAAGTAGTGATGAATTTCCTTTGGCCTTTAAAAGGTTTGTGAACAGAAGGGGTTTCCCAAATAAAATCATATCGGATAATGCAAAAAACTTCAAAAAGGCTGCAAAGGAACTCCAAGAAATTTGGTCCTTGCTAAAAGAGGAAGGATTCCAATTCTACTTTTCACACCAAGTGGTACAGTGGGAGTTTATTGTTGAGAGAGCACCATGGTGGGGAGGATTTTGGGGAAGGCTACTGAGAAGTGTAAAGTGTCCATTAAAGAAACTTTTAGCTAATGCTCATTTGAGCAAAGAAGAATTCTGTACTGTTTTATGTGAAGTAGAAGCAATGGTGAACAGTAGGCCTATCACTTTTGTTTACAACAGTAAGCCATTCGCCTTTAAAAGGTTTGTGAACAGAAGGGGTTTCCCAAATAAAATCATATCGGATAATGCAAAAACCTTCAAAAAGGCTGCAAAGGAACTCCAAGAAATTTGGTCCTTGCTAAAAGAGGAAGGATTCCAATCCTACTTTTCACACCAAGGGGTACAGTGTGAGTTTATTGTTGAGAGAGCACCATGGTGGGGAGGATTTTGGGGAAGGCTACTGAGAAGTGTAAAGTGTCCATTAAAGAAACTTTTAGCTAATGCTCATTTGAGCAAAGAAGAATTCTGTACTGTTTTATGTGAAGTAGAAGCAATGGTGAACAGTAGGCCTATCACTTTTGTTTACAACAGTATGCAGAATGCAGAGCCATTGACACCAAATCATTTTCTTTGTGGTAAACGATTAACATCAAGCCCCAGTGTGCCAGAAGACTTGCAGCCTATCCAGAGCACTCAAGGAGAGTTAACTAGACGGTTCAGGTACCTTGAAGAGCTACAACATCAGTTATGGAAGAGGTGGCAGATGGAATACTTGCCAGAACTCAATTATTACCCATCAGGCAAGGTAAAGGGCTCCAATGCAAATTGTATCAAGGTGGGAGAAGTGGTAATGATTGGGGATGAAAGACCAAGGCAATGCTGGAAGCTTGGCATAATTGAAGAGTTGTTTGTTGGCAAAGACAATTTAGTTAGGTCTGCACTGGTAAAGACTTCAGGAGGAAAGTTAAAGAGACCTATACAAAAACTCTATGCTTTAGAAATCAGCAAAAACACAGATAGTCAAGATGAAACATTTGAGTTACAGCCTCATGGAGAAGGCTTGGCTAACCTTGCAGAAGGTAATGACAACAATGCCTCTTCGGTGGGGAGTGTTAGAAAATCTAGAAGAGGAAGAACCATTGTTGTCCCAAGGCGATATGATGACTAAGCTGATTGATGCAGCATTGCTTGTATATATTAAGTTAAGGTGTATATATATCCATCTCATAATTGTAAGGTTAGTGAAAAATTAACTTAATTTAGAGCTAGCATTTTTGAGCTCTTGTGGCATCATTGTTTGGTCACACTGTTGGCATCATTTGGGGCCCTGCGCGTTCTTTCTACTCGTTTGTGGGATGTCTTACGTACAGGGTGTGGTCTGTTAGAGAGCTCTCTTGCAATTCAGTTTGGTTGTTTAGATACAAGATTATTGCATCGTGCAATAGTCCAGGTTGCGTTGTTGTTGCAAGGTTGAGAAAGAAGACCATAAATAGTACCCCTTTTGTTTATATTAAATTCATGTAACAAAGGTCTAAGGTAGGCCCGCATCGAGTCAGCAACCCTGAGGTAGGACCTAATAGGATCTCAAATCCGTAAGTTTTAATTTTAGCTTAAATTGGGCTGTCGGTAGCACTGGCCCTTTAGAATTTGGCGGTTCACGGCTCAGCTGGGATTTTGAACCCAACAAATAAATAAATTAACACCTACCTCAGGGTTGCTGACTTGATGTGGGCCTACCTTAGGCCTCAGTTGCATGAATTTAAGATAAAAAACAAAAGGGGCACTATTTATGGTCTTCTTTCTAAACCTTGCAACAACAACACAACCTGCACTATTGGACGATGCAACAATCTTGTATCTAAACAACCAAACTGAATTGCAAGAGAGCTCTCTATAAGACCACACCCTGTAAGTACGGCATTCCACAAACGAGTAGAAAAGACGCGCAGCGCCCCAAAAAATAATGCCACAAGAGCCCAAAAATGCTAGCTTTAAATTAAGTGAATTTTTCACTAACGTTACAATTATGAGATGGATATATATACATCTTAACTTAATATATACAAGCAATGTTGCATCAATCAGCTTAGTCATCATATCGCCTTGGGACAACAATGGTTCTTCCTCTTCTAGATTTTCTAACACTCCCCACCGAAGAGGCATTGTTGTCATTACCTTCTGCAAGGTTAGCCAAGCCTTCTCCATGAGTCTGTAACTCAAATATTTCATCTTGACTATCCGTGTTTTTGCTGATTTCTAAAGCATAGAGTTTTTGTATAGGTCTCTTTAATTTTCCTCCTGAAGTCTTTACCAGTGCACACCTAACTAAATTGTCTTTGCCAACAAACAACTCTTCAATTATGCCAAGCTTCCAGCATTGCCTTGGTCTTTCATCCCCAATCATTACCACTTCTCCCACCTTGATACAATTTGCATTGGAGCCCTTTACATTGCCTGATGGGTAATAATTGAGTTCTGGCAAGTATTCCATCTGCCACCTCTTCCATAACTGATCTTGTAGCTCTTCAAGGTACCTGAACCGTCTGGTTAACTCTCCTTGAGTGCTATGGATAGGCTGCAAGTCTTCTGGCACACTGGGGCTTGATGTTAATCGTTTACCACAAAGAAAATGATTTGGTGTCAATGGCTCTGCATACTGTTATAAACAAAAGTGATAGGCCTACTGTTCACCATTGCTTCTACTTCACGTAAAACAGTGCAGAATTCTTCTTTGCTCAAATGAGCATTAGCTAAAAGTTTCTTTAATGGACACTTTACATTTCTCAGTAGCCTTTCCCAAAATCCTCCCCACTATGGTGCTCTCTCAAAAATAAACTCCCACTGTACCCCTTGGTGTGAAAAGTAGGATTGGAATCCTTCCTCTTTTAGCAAGGACCAAACTTCTTGGAGTTCCTTTGCAGCCTTTTTGAAGGTTTTTGCATTATCCGATATGATTTTATTTGGGAAACCTCTTCCGTTCACAAACCTTTTAAAGGCCAAAAGAAATACATCACTACTTAAGTTGCTTACCAACTCCAAATGGATTGCTCTGGTGGTAGCACATGTGAAAAGACATATATAACCTTTGTTAGACTCCCCTTGCTCATAAACATAGACTGGACCTGCGAAGTCTACTCCCACTACATCAAATGGGGCAGTATAGACACACCGTTCTCTTGGAAGTGGAGCTACCTTTTCATAATAAGGCTTTGCACTCCAACGCTTGCAAACCACACATTTATGCAAGACCTTTTTTACTACTTGTCTAATTTTGGGAATCCAAAACTGTTGTCTGATCTCTATTATCACTTCTCTAACTCCAGCATGTAACAACTTATGATGAGTATCCAGGATCAAAAGGTCCACAAAGTGCCCCCCAGAAGGTAGCAAAATTGGATGTCTTTTCTCCTCTGGAAGCCCAGAAAACTGTAGTCTACCTCCTACTCTCAATAAATCCTGATCCAAAAACACATCCAAACCCTTGAGAGCAGAATGTGTTGGTAGAACCTGTAATGGACGGCTGGTGAGTAATTCCCTCTCTTCACCAAATTTTTCCTTCTGCACATATACCACCCAGTATTGCCTGGCTTGCTGAATCTCCTTACTGTTCAGAATTCCTTCCCTTCTTGTTTCTCCCTTAATATTGTTTGTAAATCTATATACCCATGCTGTCACTCTTAACAACCTTTTCAGACTGCTAATGTCATCAAGCCTCAATATGGGGTCCTGCTGCATAACTTGAGAACTGTTCACAGTGCATTTTCTCACCTCACTCACCCATGCTTCTTCAGCCTGGCATTCTCCTACAATAGGCTGATTAGAAGGCCAGTTTTTACTTCCAAGTTTTAGCCACTCTGGCTCATTCCACCACAAACTTGACTGTGCAAGATCTTTCACTGAAATTCCTCGTGTTGGTAAATCAGCGGGGTTTTGGGTGCCTGGACAATGCTTCCATTGCTTGGGATCTGTGTGCGCTTGAATTTCCTCCACCCTATTGGCAACAAATGGTTCCCATTTCCTTGCCTGGCTTCTTAACCAGTGCCAAACTATAGTGGAGTCTGTCCAATAATAGCTCCACTATTCCAACCTTGGAACAGAAAGACTTTTCAAAGGTGCTACTCTGCTCTTTGCAGCAACGAACCTGCAACTTACTTCCTCTTGCAATGTGCCTCTTATATAAATACAAGTTGCATAGGCTTCCTCACTTGCATCACAAAAGATGTGCAGCTCCAAATTGTCTGGACTATTGTTCAACTCTCCAAAGTACCATCTTGGGATTTCAATGTCTCCAAGATGTGCCAATTCTTTGAACCAATATTTCCACCTTACCACCATATGATCAGGTAACTCTTGGTCCCAACCAAGTCCAATTTCCCAGAGGCTCTGAAACCAAATTTTTGACTTTATCACAAATGGAGCCAGGAATCCAAGAGGATCAAAGACCTTTGAAGCCAAACTAAGAGCTGTACGTTTTGTCCACCTTGTCTCATTCTCAGCCAGCTCTACTAAAGATTTCCCATTGAAGGTAAACAAATCCTCTCTTGCTGCCAAACAATGCCTAGCACTTTTGCGTCTATTGCCCACAACTCCTTAATACCAGAATCCTCAATACTTTCTGCTGCATCAGGTACTACACAGGACTGACTCATAAACTCTTGTAATTGAGAATGATTGGTCTGCCATTTTCTAAGCTCCATGCCAGCCTCCCTCATTATAGCTCTAGCCTCCATGAATATCTGTTTAGCCATTTCTGTATTATCCACGGAACACAGCAAATCATCAACATAAAAATTTTTCCTTATGTGTTCAATAGTGTTAGGATAGACTTCAGAATATTTCTTAAAATGGTACTGCATAGTAGCTGCCAACAGAAATGGACTAGAGCTGAGGCCAAACAACACTGACTTCATTCTATATGCTTGAACCTTAGGTTCATTTTCCAACAAGTCTTTCGTATCCACCCACAGATACCTTACTGCATCTCTGTCCTCTGGTTTTAACTTTATCCGCAAAAAGGCTTGCTTCACATCTGCAGTCAATGCTACTCTACCAAACCTGAATCTCAGTAACAAGGAAAATAAATCTGCATTTAAATTTGGCCCAGCATCCAAACAGTCATTCAAGGACACACCACCTTTGTCCTTGGCTGAGCCATCAAAAACTACCCTCAGTTTGGTGGTAGTTTTGTCTCGCCGTACCACTGCATGGTGTGGCAGATAATGTGCCTCCTGGCTCACCAGCTCACCTTGCACCCTTTCAGCATAGCCCTCCCTTACATAGCTTAGGATGGCCTCATTGTATTCAATTAACAACTCATTTTTTCTTAGCCTGTACAATGAAGTCTCCAACCTCCGATTAGCTAGCTGAAGGTTTGAACCGGGTTTGCAAGAATCCTTCCAAGGGAGGCCAACTTCATAGCAACCATCTCTAAACCCAATCCCTTTTTCAAATTGCTCTAAAACATCACTGTTCACTGTACTTGCCTGTTTGTCCTTTATGCCAATGGATTCAAGTTCCCAAAACGCTTTCAAATGCCTTTCCAAACCATGGCTGTTCTCCTCAATCTTAACAAAAAGAGCTTAACTCCATTTCATTGCAATAGCTACCATGTAGCATCCAGCCTAGCTTACTTTCAATAGCTACCGGGCCTCGAGATGTGCGGACAATATTACCAGTGATGAAGTCCCAATAATAGTCAGCTCCAATCAAAAGACTAATATCTTCTGTTCCTTCAAACTTATTATTGCCCAAATTAATTCCTTTAACTTGCAATTCTTGGACACATGCCATATCTAAACAAGTAGTGACTGGAGCACAAAGTTCCTCAATCTCTACAGCTTGGACCTTGATAGTGGGACTTTGTGGTAACAACCCTTAACCAGAACTTCTACCTTCTTAAATTTGGTTCGGTTTTGAACGGAACCCCCAAACCCAGAAATTCTTAAATTTTCCCTCTTAAGTTCTTTAAACTTCAATTTTCTGGAAATTCTGGTCTTAATAAAGCTACACTGGCTACCACTATCAAACAACACTCTTACAGTAGCTTCTCCATCATTCCCAATTAATAAGGCTGCAGCTGTTTGCAATAATCCCCCTTTACTTTTACTCCCTTTCATAGCAGTGGCATGTGCCACTGATGTCTCTACTTCTGGGGTAGGCCTACTAGGAGTGTTTTCACACAATAATGGCTGATGCCTGCCATGACATTTTTTGCACAAAATTTTAAACTTACAAAACCTTGCTCTGTGACCTTTCAAAAAACATTTAAAACATGCTGTGGACTTAGTTACCCTGTCCTTTCTCTCCTCAAAGGTAAAGCCTCAGCCACCTCACATTTATATGACTTGTGGTTGCCTTCGCAAAATATGCATTCCTTGATTCCCTTTAATTTATTCTCAGAGGATGCATGTAGAGCTGACACTGTACCTGGGCTATTCCTTTTTGTAGAAACTTTGGTGCTGTGCCTGTTGTCCCCTTGTTTAACATCCCACTGTGCAAACTCAATTCCCTCTCGTCTTGGTAATTCTGTGCCTAAAAGACTTAGCATCTGCTGAAGGGGAATGTACACATGTTCTGTAGAGTGTCCCCTACTTAATTCAAGCAAAATTGAGCTAGGCAATTTATACTCCAGTATAGTAACCAACATTATACCATACCTTTCTATTCCTACATCCAAGTCGTCCAGGGACCTAGTTCTAACTTCAAATTCATCATATAACTGCCGTAACTCCTTGACATTATTGGGATTATTAACAGGAGGCAGTGGTGGGCACCGTTAACCAAAAAGTTAACTTCGATAATGATAATCCGTTAACCCCAATTTTTAACTCCGATAACGATAATCCGATAATTTTACTACAAAGTTAACGGAAGTTAACGATAATCCGTTAACGATAACTATTTCTTTACTAACATTTAAAAAAATCAAGGAAAAAAGCTTTAAAACCCATAGAAAAAGTTTATTTATGCAAAATCCAACAATAAATAGGTATTTAACTGTATTTTTATCAAGTTTTGCAACTTTTTTGCTTAATAACTTTTTTTTTATTTTTAATAAAAAGTGTACTGATTACATGTTTTGAAACCCTTGTAACCACTAACCATTAACTAAATTTTAATTTACCAGAGAATTATTATTGCGGGAACTGAAAGGTAAAATTAAATTTTAGGCACATTTATTAAAGACTATGACACAATGTGCTGGTTGCCCTTCAGAAAGACCAACTTCTCAAAGTTAGGCCCAACTGCCAGTCTTGACCTCTTGGGCCTCAGGATTGTTAGAAAATCTAGAAGATGAAGAACCAATGTTGTCCCAAGGCGATATGATGACTAAGCTGATTGATGCAGCATTGCTTGTATAAATTAAGTTGAGGTGTATATATATCCATCTCATAATTGTAAGGTTAGTGAAAAATTAACTTAATTTAGAGCTACCATTTTTGAGCTCTTGTGGCATCATTGTTTGGTCACACTGGCATCATTTTGGGCGCTGCGCGTTCTTTCTACTCGTTGTGGGATGTCGTACGTACAGGGTGTGGTCTGTTAGAGAGCTCTCTTGCAATTCAGTTTGGTTGTTTAGATACAAGATTGTTGCATCGTGCAATAGTCCAGGTTGCGTTGTTGTTGCAAGGTTGAGAAAGAAGACCATAAATAGTACCCCTTTTGTTTATATTAAATTCATGTAACAAAGGTCTAAGGTAGGCCCGCATCGAGTCAGCAACCCTGAGGTAGACCTAATAGGATCTCAAATCCGTAGTTTTAATTTTAGCTTAACTTGGGCTGTAGGTAGCAATGGCCCTTTAGAATTTGGCCGTTCACGGCTCAGCTGGGATTTTGAACCCAACAAATAAATAAATTAACATGGTCCTTCAAAACCGGATTCTACCTCAAAACTGAGTCAGTGACTATTTTTCGGCAAAGTTCTGATTGTGCAAATTGTAGCCCAAGTTAGGCCTAGACGGGTTGAGTATTATTGAATTAATGTCCCAGGGTAGAAAGTTTGGTCGCCCAATTGCGAAACTTGGCCAGTCGTCTGTCGTCGTTTTTGGCCTACATTTTACCGGTTTGGTTAATTTTGGGTTATTATTGAATTAAGGTCCCAGGGTAGAAAGTTTGGTTGCCCAATTGCTAAACTTGGCCAGTCGTCTGTCGTCGTCGTTTTTTGGCCTACATTTTACCGGTTTGGTTAATTTTGGGTTATTATTGAATTAAGGTCCCAGGGTAGAAAGTTTGGTTGCCCAATTGCGAAACTTGGCCAGTCGTCTGTCGTTGTTTTTGGCCTACATTTTACCGGTTTGGTTAATTTGGGTTATTATTGAATTAAGGTCCTGGGGTGGAAAATTTGGTATTCCATACTGGTGGTTGGTTAGTACCCCACCCAGCAATTCAGTTTATTTGAAAGTAAAATTTGCGTTTGATTAGTTTGGTTAAGTATTTCTGCCAATTCAGCTCATTTGGTATTGAGCCCAATTGTTGTTTGCATTGAAGATGAGAGCATCTGAATTGAACAAATTTATAAAAAGGAGAAGCGCCTACAAAGGTCTAATTACAAATGTCATTGCCACTATAGATTCTACCAAAGAGCAAGAGGATTTACGCTTAGTGACTGCGCAGCTTTCCATATTAGAAACTAAAAAGGTTGCTCTAAGTGAGGTAAATGTTAAAATTGAGGCTCTTATAGAAGAGGATGAAATAGAAAATAACATAATTTACTTTGAAGAGATTATTGATGATATAATTAAAGTAGGCCTCCGAGCAAAAGAGTTTAGCAGCTCAGTACAGTTAGAGACCAGGTCTAATAATGAAACACAACACTCAACAAATGATGTTTGTGAAGTTAAGGTTAACAGATCTGTAGTTCAATTACCGAGGTTTGTACTCAAAACATTTTCTGGGAGTATTCAGGAATGGCAAGGATGGGCAGACAGTTTTCAATCAGCAGTTCATTCTAGTCAAGTGTTAAGTGCCGTGGAGAAGTTTAATTATTTGCGGTCCCTCTTGGAAGGGGAGGCAGCAAAGACTATAGCAGGATTAGCATTAACAGAGGCTAATTATAATGTGGCTTGGGATATATTAAAGAAACGGTTTGGTAAGCCAGAGATCTTAATTAAAAGCCACCTCCGTGCACTTTTAGCTATACCTCCTGTTAATAATCCTAATAGTGTCAAGGAGTTACGGCAGTTATATGATGAATTTGAAATTAGAACTAGGTCCCTGGACAACTTGGGTGTAGGAATGGAAAGGTATGGTATAATGTTGGTTCCTACACTGGAGTCTAAATTGCCTAGCTCAATTTTGCTTGAATTAAGTAGGGGACACTCTGCAGAACATGTGTACATCCCCCTTCAGCAGATGTTAAGTCTTTTAGGCACAGAATTAGCAAGACGAGAGGGAGTTGAGTTTGCACAGTGGGATGGTAAACAAGGGGACAAAGGCAGGCACAGCACCAAAGTTTCCACAAAAGGAATAGCCCAGGTACAGTGTCAGCTCTACATGCTTCCTCTGAGAATAAATTAAAGGGAATCAAGGAATGCATATTTTGCGAAGGCAACCACAAGTCATATAAATGTGAGGTGGCTGAGGCTTTACCCTTGAGGAGAGAAAGGACAGGGTAACTAAGTCCACAGCATGTTTTAAATGTTTTTTGAAAGGTCATATAGCAAGGTTTTGTAAGTTTAAAATTTGTGCAAAAAATGTCATGGTAGGCATCAGCCATTATTGTGTGAAACACTCCTAGTAGGCCTACCCCAGAAGTAGAGACATCAGTGGCACATGCCACTGCTATGCAAGGGAGTAAAGTAAAGGGGATTATTGCAAACAACTGCAGCCTTATTAATTGGGAATGAGGGAGAAGCTACTGTAAGAGTGTTGTTTGATAGTGGTAGCCAGTGTAGTTTTATTAAGACCAGAATTTCCAGAAAATTGAAGTTTAAAGAACTTAAGAGGGAAAATTTAAGAATTTCTGGGTTTGGGGGTTCCGTTCAAAACCGAACCAAATTTAAGAAGGTAGAAGTTCTGGTTAAAGGGTTGTTACCGCAAAGTCCCACTATCAAGGTCCAAGCTGTAGAGATTGAGGAACTTTGTGCTCCAGTCACTACTTGTTTAGATATGGCATGTGTCCAAGAATTGCAAGTTAAAGGAATTAATTTGGGCAATAATAAGTTTAAGAACAGAAGATATTAGTCTTTTGATTGGAGCTGACTATTATTGGGACTTCATCACTGGTAATATTGTCCGCACATCTCGAGGCCCGTAGCTATTGAAAGTAAGCTAGGCTGGATGCTACATGGTAGTTATTGCAATGAAATGGAAGTTAAGGTCTTTTTGTTAAGATTGAGGAGAACAGCCATGGTCTGGAAAGGCATTTGAAAGCGTTTTGGGAACTTGAATCTATTGGCATAAAGGACAAACAGGCAAGTACAGTGAACAATGATGTTTTAGAGCAATTTGAAAAAGGGATTGGGTTTAGAGATGGTTGCTATGAAGTTGGCCTACCATGGAAGGATTCTTGCAAACCCGGTTCAAACCTTCAGCTAGCTAATCGGAGGTTGGAGACTTCATTGTACAGGCTAAGAAAAAATGAGGAGTTGTTAATTGAATACAATGAGGCCATCCTAAGTTATGTAAGGGAGGGCTATGCTGAAAGGGTGCAAGGTGAGCTGGTGAGCCAGGAGGCACATTATCTGCCACACCATGCAGTGGTACGGCGAGACAAAACTACCACCAAACTGAGGGTAGTTTTTGATGGCTCAGCCAAGGACAAAGGTGGTGTGTCCTTGAATGACTGTTTGGATGCTGGGCCAAATTTAAATGCAGATTTATTTTCCTTGTTACTGAGATTCAGGTTTGGTAGAGTAGCATTGACTGCAGATGTGAAGCAAGCCTTTTTGCGGATAAAGTTAAAACCAGAGGACAGAGATGCAGTAAGGTATCTGTGGGTGGATACGAAAGACTTGTTGGAAAATGAACCTAAGGTTCAAGCATATAGAATGAAGTCAGTGTTGTTTGGCCTCAGCTCTAGTCCATTTCTGTTGGCAGCTACTATGCAGTACCATTTTAAGAAATATTCTGAAGTCTATCCTAACACTATTGAACACATAAGGAAAAATTTTATGTTGATGATTTGCTGTGTTCCGTGGATAATACAGAAATGGCTAAACAGATATTCATGGAGGCTAGAGCTATAATGAGGGAGGCTGGCATGGAGCTTAGAAAATGGCAGACCAATCATTCGCAATTACAAGAGTTTATGAGTCATTCCTGTGTAGTACCTGATGCAGCAGAAAGTATTGAGGATTCTGGTATTAAGGAGTTGTGGGCAATAGACGCAAAGGTGCTAGGCATTGTTTGGCAGCAAGATGATTTGTTTACCTTCAATGGGAAATCTTTAGTAGAGCTGGCTGAGAATGAGACAAGGTGGACAAAACGTACAGCTCTTAGTTTGGCTTCAAAGGTCTTTGATCCTCTTGGATTCCTGGCTCCATTTGTGATAAAGTCAAAAATTTGGTTTCAGAGCCTCTGGGAAATTGGACTTGGTTGGGACCAAGAGTTACCTGATCATATGGTGGTAAGGTGGAAATATTGGTTCAAAGAATTGGCACATCTTGGAGACATTGAAATCCCAAGATGGTACTTTGGAGAGTTGAACAATAGTCCAGACAATTTGGAGCTGCACATCTTTTGTGATGCAAGTGAGGAAGCCTATGCAACTTGTATTTATATAAGAGGCGCATTGCAAGAGGAAGTAAGTTGCAGGTTGGTTGCTGCAAAGAGCAGAGTAGCACCTTTGAAAAGGCTTTCTGTTCCAAGGTTGGAATTGATGGGTGTTTTGTGGGGTCCGTTATTGCTAGTCGGCTTGCAAGTTACAGTGCGAAAGTCTTTGGCCCTCTATGAAATTCCAAGCTATTATTGGACAGACTCCACTATAGTTTGGCACTGGTTAAGAAGTCAGGCAAGGAAATGGAAACCATTTGTTGCCAATAGGGTGGAGGAAATTCAAGCGCACACAGATCCCAAGCAATGGAAGCATTGTCCAGGCATCCAAAACCCCGCTGATTTACCAACACGAGGAATTTCAGTGAAAGATCTTCACAGTCAAGTTTGTGGTGGAATGGGCCAGAGTGGCTAAAACTTGGAAGTGAAAACTGGCCTTCTAATCAGCCTATTGTAGGAGAATGCCAGGCTGAAGAAGCATGGGTGAGTGAGGTGAGAAAATGCGCTGTGAACAGTTGTCAAGTTATGCAGCAGGACCCCATATTGAGGCTTGAGGACATTAGCAGTCTGAAAAGATTGTTAAGAGTGACAGCATGGGTATATAGATTTACCAACAACATTAAGGGAGAAACAAGAAGGGAAGGAATTCTGAACAGTAATGAGATTCAGCAAGCCAGGAAATACTGGGTGGTATATATGCAGAAGGAAAAATTTGGTGAAGAGAGAGAATTGCTCACCAGCCATCCATTACAGGTTCTACCAACACATTCTGCGCTCAAGGGTTTGGATGTGTTTTTGGATCAGGATTTATTGAGAGTAGGAGGTAGACTACAGTTTTCTGGGCTTCCAGAGGAGAAAAGACATCCAATTTTGCTACCTTCTGGGGGGCACTTTGTGGACCTTTTGATCCTGGATACTCATCATAAGCTGTTACATGCTGGAGTTAGAGAAGTGATAATAGAGATTAGACAACAATTTTGGATTCCCAAAATTAGACAAGTAGTAAAAAAGGTCTTGCATAAATGTGTGGTTTGCAAGCGTTGGAGTGCAAAGCCTTATTATGAAAAGGTGGCTCCACTTCCAAGAGAACGGTGTGTCTATACTGCCCCATTTGATGTAGTGGGAGTAGACTTTGCAGGGCCAGTCTATGTGTATGAGCGAGGGGAGTCTAACAAAGGTTATATATGTCTTTTCACCTGTGCTACCACCAGAGCAATCCATTTGGAGTTGGTAAGCAACTTAAGTAGTGATGTATTTCTTTTGGCCTTTAAAAGGTTTGTGAACAGAAGGGGTTTCCCAAATAAAATCATATCGGATAATGCAAAAACCTTCAAAAAGGCTGCAAAGGAACTCCAAGAAATTTGGTCCTTGCTAAAAGAGGAAGGATTCCAATCCTACTTTTCACACCAAGGGGTACAGTGGGAGTTTATTGTTGAGAGAGCACCATGGTGGGGAGGATTTTGGGAAAGGCTAGTGAGAAGTGTAAAGTGTCCATTAAAGAAACTTTTAGCTAATGCTCATTTGAGCAAAGAAGAATTCTGCACTGTTTTATGTGAAGTAGAAGCAATGGTGAACAGTAGGCCTATCACTTTTGTTTACAACAGTATGCAGGATGCAGAGCCATTGACACCAAATCATTTTCTTTGTGGTAAACGATTAACATCAAACCCCAGTGTGCCAGAAGACTTGCAGCCTATCCAGAGCACTCAAGGAGAGTTAACCAGACGGTTCAGGTACCTTGAAGAGCTACAAGATCAGTTATGGAAGAGGTGGCAGATGGAATACTTGCCAGAACTCAATTATTACCCATCAGGCAAGGTAAAGGGCTCCAATGCAAATTGTATCAAGGTGGGAGAAGTGGTAATGATTGGGGATGAAAGACCAAGGCAATGCTGGAAGCTTGGCATAATTGAAGAGTTGTTTGTTGGCAAAGACAATTTAGTTAGGTCTGCACTGGTAAAGACTTCAGGAGGAAAGTTAAAGAGACCTATACAAAAACTCTATGCTTTAGAAATCAGCAAAAACACAGATAGTCAAGATGAAACATTTGAGTTACAGCCTCATGGAGAAGGCTTGGCTAACCTTGCAGAAGGTAATGACAACAATGCCTCTTCGGTGGGGAGTGTTAGAAAATCTAGAAGAGGAAGAACCATTGTTGTCCCAAGGCGATATGATGACTAAGCTGATTGATGCAGCATTGCTTGTATATATTAAGTTAAGGTGTATATATATCCATCTCATAATTGTAAGGTTAGTGAAAAATTAACTTAATTTAGAGCTAGCATTTTTGAGCTCTTGTGGCATCATTGTTTGGTCACACTGTTGGCATCATTTTGGGGCGCTGCGCGTTCTTTCTACTCGTTTGTGGGATGTCGTACGTACAGGGTGTGGTCTGTAGAGAGCTCTCTTGCAATTCAGTTTGGTTGTTTAGATACAAGATTGTTGCATCGTGCAATAGTCCAGGTTGCGTTGTTGTTGCAAGGTTGAGAAAGAAGACCATAAATAGTACCCTTTTTTTATATTAAATTCATGTAACAAAGGTCTAAGGTAGGCCCGCATCGAGTCAGCAACCCTGAGGTAGGACCTAATAGGATCTCAAATCCGTAAGTTTTAATTTTAGCTTAACTTGGGCTGTAGGTAGCACTGGCCCTTTAGAATTTGGCCGTTCACGGCTCAGCTGGGATTTTGAACCCAACAAATAAATAAATTAACAAGGATGTCCTTGCCGAGAGAGAAGAGCCGTTCCACTGCGGCAGAGGACGGAATTGGCAGACTGAAGTTATGGCGGTTTGAATTCATTCGCGGAGCGGTGATCTTCCTCGAAGTTAACGTGTTAACGGACTTTAACAGACTAAATATCGAGTTATCGGAAGTTTACTGGTCCGATAACGATAAATGGAAATTAACTTCCGTTAATAGTCCGTTAAAAAAAGTTAACTTCGTTAATTAACTGTTATCGGATTAACGCTTTAGTGCCCAACACTGACAGGAGGTATAGCTGAAAGTTCACGGAGGTGGCTTTTAATTAAGATCTCTGGTTTACCAAACCATTTCTTCAATATATCCAAGCCACATTATAATTAGCCTCTGTTAATGCTAATCCTGCTATTGTCTTTGCTGCCTCCCCTTCCAAGAGGGACTGCAAATAATTAAACTTCTCCACCGCACTTAACACTTGACTAGAATGAACTGCTGATTGAAAACTGTCTGCCCATCCTTGCCATTCCTGAATACTCCCAGAAAATGTTTTGAGTACAAGCCTCAGTAATTGAACTGCAGATCTGTTAACCTTAACTTCACAAACACCATTTGTTGAGGGTTGTGTTTCATTATTAGACCTGGTCTCTAACTGTACTGAGCTGCAAAACTCTTTTGCTCGGTGGCATACTTTAATTATATCATCAATAATCTCTTCAAAGTAAATTATGTTATTTTCTATTTCATCCTCCTCTATAAGAGCCTCAATTTTAACATTTACTTCACTTAGAGCAACCTTTTTAGTTTCTAATATGGAAAGCTGCGCAGTCACTAAGCTTAAATCCTCTTGCTCTATGGCAGAATCTATAGTGGCAAAGACCTTTGTAATTAGACCTTTGTAGGCACTTCTCCTTTTTTTAAACTTGTTCAATTCAGATGCACTCATCTTCAATGCAAACAATTGGGCTCAATGCCAAATAAGCTGAATTGGCAAAAATACTTAACCAAACTGATCAAACGCAAATTTTGCTTTTTTCAAATAAACTGAATTCCTGGGTGGGGTACTGACCAACCACCAGTATGGAATACCAAATTTTCCACCCAAGTAACTGGCGCACCGAAGTCTACAACCTTCGCCTACGAATAATAAACCAAAATTAACCAAACCGGTAAAAATGTAGGCCAAAAACAACGACAGACGAGTGGCCAAATTTCGCAATTGGGCGACCAAACTTTCTACCCTGGGACCTTAACTCAATTATGCTCAACCCGTCTAGGCCTATCTTGGGCTACAATTTGCACAATCGGAACTTTGCCGTAAAATAGTCACTGACTCAGTCTTGGGCTAGAATCCGGTTCTGAAGGCCCATGTTATTATTATTTTTTTTTATTGGGTTCAAAATCCCAGCTGAGCCGTGAACGCCCATGTTCTAAAGGGCCAGTTCTACCTACAGCCCAAGTTAAGCTAAAATTAAAACTTACGGACTTGAGGTCCTATTAGGTTCTACCTCAGGGTTGCTGACTCGATGTGGGCCTACCTTAGGCCTCATTTGCATGAATTTAAGATAAAAACAAAAGGGGCACTATTTATGGTCTTCTTTCTCAACCTTGCAACAACAACGCAACCTGGACTATGCATGATGCAACAATCTTGTATCTAAACAACCAAACTGAATTGCAAGAGAGCTCTCTATAAGACCACACCCTGTAAGTACGGCATTCCACAAACGAGTAGAAAGGACGCCCAGCGCCCCAAAATGATGCCACCAGAGTGCCCAAACAATGATGCCACAAGAGCCCAAAAATGCTAGCTCTAAATTAAGTGAATTTTTCACTAACCTTACAATTATGAGATGGATATATATACACCTTAACTTAATATATACAAGCAATGCTGCATCAATCAGCTTAGTCATCATATCGCCTTGGGACAACAATGGTTCTTCCTCTTCTAGATTTTCTAACACTCCCCACCGAAGAGGCATTGTTGTCATTACCTTCTGCAAGGTTAGCCAAGCCTTCTCCATGAGGCTGTAACTCAAATGTTTCATCTTGACTATCTGTTTTTTGCTGATTTCTAAAGCATAGAGTTTTTGTATAGGTCTCTTTAATTTTCCTCCTGAAGTCTTTACCAGTGCAGACCTAACTAAATTGTCTTTGCCAACAAACAACTCTTCAATTATGCCAAGCTTCCAGCATTGCCTTGGTCTTTCATCCCCAATCATTACCACTTCTCCCACCTTGATACAATTTGCATTGGAGCCCTTTACCTTGCCTGATGGGTAATAATTGAGTTCTGGCAAGTATTCCATCTGCCACCTCTTCCATAACTGATCTTGTAGCTCTTCAAGGTACCTGAACCTTCTGGTTAACTCTCCTTGAGTGCTCTGGATAGGCTGCAAGTCTTCTGGCACACTGGGGCTTGATGTTAATCGTTTACCACAAAGAAAATGATTTGGTGTCAATGGCTCTGCATCCTGCATACTGTTATAAACAAAAGTGATAGGCCTACTGTTCACCATTGCTTCTACTTCACACAAAACAGTGCAGAATTCTTCTTTGCTCAAATGAGCATTAGCTAAAAGTTTCTTTAATGGACACTTTACACTTCTCACTAGCCTTTCCCAAAATCCTCCCACCATGGTGCTCTCTCAACAATAAACTCCCACTGTACCCCTTGGTGTGAAAAGTAGGATTGGAATCCTCCTCTTTTAGCAAGGACCAAACTTCTTGGAGTTCCTTTGCAGCCTTTTTGAAGGTTTTTGCATTATCCGATATGATTTTATTTGGGAAACCCCTTCTGTTCACAAACCTTTTAAAGGCCAAAAGAAATACATCACTACTTAAGTTGCTTACCAACTCCAAATGGATTGCTCTGGTGGTAGCACATGTGAAAAGACATATATAACCTTTGTTAGACTCCCCTTGCTCATACACATAGACTGGACCTGCGAAGTCTACTCCCACTACATCAAATGGGGCAGTATAGACACACCGTTCTCTTGGAAGTGGAGCCACCTTTTCATAATAAGGCTTTGCACTCCAACGCTTGCAAACCACACATTTATGCAAGACCTTTTTTACTACTTGTCTAATTTTGGGAATCCAAACTGTTGTCTGATCTCTATTATCACTTCTCTAACTCCAGCATGTAACAACTTATGATGAGTATCCAGGATCAAAAGGTCCACAAAGTGCCCCCCAGAAGGTAGCAAAATTGGATGTCTTTTCTCCTCTGGAAGCCCAGAAAACTGTAGTCTACCTCCTACTCTCAATAAATCCTGATCCAAAAACACATCCAAACCCTTGAGAGCAGAATGTGTTGGTAGAACCTGTAATGGACGGCTGGTGAGCAATTCCCTCTCTTCACCAAATTTTTCCTTCTGCATATACCACCCAGTATTGCCTGGCTTGCTGAATCTCCTTACTGTTCAGAATTCCTTCCCTTCTTGTTTCTCCCTTAATATTGTTGTAAATCTATATACCCATGCTGTCACTCTTAACAACCTTTTCAGACTGCTAATGTCCTCAAGCCTCAATATGGGGTCCTGCTGCATAACTTGACAACTGTTCACAGTGCATTTTCTCATTCACTCACCCATTCTTCTTGAGCCTGGCATTCTCCTACAATAGGCTGATTAGGCCAGTTTTCACTTCCAAGTTTTAGCCACTCTGGCCCATTCCACCACAAACTTGACTGTGCAAGATCTTTCACTGAAATTCCTCGTGTTGGTAAATCAGCGGGTTTTGGGTGCCTGGACAATGCTTCCATTGCTTGGGATCTGTGTGCTTGAATTTCCTCCACCCTATGCAACAAACTACGTTTTAAAAAACTATAGTGGAGTCTGTCCAATAATAGCTTGGAATTTCATAGAGGGCCAAAGACTTTTGCACTGTAACTGCAAGCCGACTAGCAATAACTGCACCCATCAATTCCAACCTTGGAACAGAAAGCCTTTTCAAAGGTGCTACTCTGCTCTTTGCAGCAACCAACCTGCAACTTACTTCCTCTTTCAATGTGCCTCTTATATAAATACAAGTTGCATAGGCTTCCTCACTTGCATCACAAAAGATGTGCAGCTCCAAATTGTCTGGACTATTGTTCAACTCTCCAAAGTACCATCTTGGGATTTCAATGTCTCCAAGATGTGCCAATTCTTTGAACCAATATTTCCACCTTACCACCATATGATCAGGTAACTCTTGGTCCCAACCAAGTCCAATTTCCCAGAGGCTCTGAAACCAAATTTTTGACTTTATCACAAATGGAGCCAGGAATCCAAGAGGATCAAAGACCTTTGAAGCCAAACTAAGAGCTGTACGTTTTGTCCACCTTGTCTCATTCTCAGCCAGCTCTACTAAAGATTTCCCATTGAAGGTAAACAAATCCTCTCCTTGCTGCCAAACAATGCCTAGCACTTTTGCGTCTATTGCCCACAACTCCTAAATACAAGAATCCTCAATACTTTCTGCTGCATCAGGTACTACACAGGACTCCCTCATTATAGCTCTAGCCTCCATGAATATCTGTTTAGCTATTTCTGTATTATCCACGGAACACAGCAAATCATCAACATAAAAATTTTTCCTTATGTGTTCAATAGTGTTAGGATAGACTTCAGAATATTTCTTAAAATGGTACTGCATAGTAGCTGCCAACAGAAATGGACTAGAGCTGAGGCCAAACAACACTGACTTCATTCTATATGCTTGAACCTTAGGTTCATTTTCCAACAAGTCTTTCGTATCCACCCACAGATACCTTACTGCATCTCTGTCCTCTGGTTTTAACTTTATCCGCAAAAAGGCTTGCTTCACATCTGCAGTCAATGCTACTCTACCAAACCTGAATCTCAGTAACAAGGAAAATAAATCTGCATTTAAATTTGGCCCAGCATCCAAACAGTCATTCAAGGACACACCACCTTTGTCCTTGGCTGAGCCATCAAAAACTACCCTCAGTTTGGTGGTAGTTTTGTCTCGCCGTACCACTGCATGGTGTGGCAGATAATGTGCCTCCTGGCTCACCAGCTCACCTTGCACCCTTTCAGCATAGCCCTCCCTTACATAGCTTAGGATGGCCTCATTGTATTCAATTAACAACTCCTCATTTTTTCTTAGCCTGTACAATGAAGTCTCCAACCTCCGATTAGCTAGCTGAAGGTTTGAACCGGGTTTGCAAGAATCCTTCCAAGGGAGGCCAACTTCATAGCAACCATCTCTAAACCCAATCCCTTTTTCAAATTGCTCTAAAACATCACTGTTCACTGTACTTGCCTGTTTGTCCTTTATGCCAATGGATTCAAGTTCCCAAAACGCTTTCAAATGCCTTTCCAAACCATGGCTGTTCTCCTCAATCTTAACAAAAAGAGCCTTTAACTCCATTTCATTGCAATAGCTACCATGTAGCATCCAGCCTAGCTTACTTTCAATAGCTACCGGCCTCGAGATGTGCGGACAATATTACCAGTGATGAAGTCCCAATAATAGTCAGCTCCAATCAAAAGACTAATATCTTCTGTTCCTTCAAACTTATTATTGCCCAAATTAATTCCTTTAACTTGCAATTCTTGGACACATGCCATATCTAAACAAGTAGTGACTGGAGCACAAAGTTCCTCAATCTCTACAGCTTGGACCTTGATAGTGGGACTTTGCGGTAACAACCCTTAACCAGAACTTCTACCTTCTTAACTTTGGTTCGGTTTTGAACGGAACCCCAAACCCAGAAATTCTTAAATTTTCCCTCTTAAGTTCTTTAAACTTCAATTTTCTGGAAATTCTGGTCTTAATAAAGCTACACTGGCTACCACTATCAAACAACACTCTTACAGTAGCTTCTCCATCATTCCCAATTAATAAGGCTGCAGTTGTTTGCAATAATCCCCCTTTACTTTTACTCCCTTGCATAGCAGTGGCATGTGCCACCGATGTTTCTACATCTGGGGTAGGCCTAGTAGGAGTGTTTTCACACAATAATGGCTGATGCCTACCATGACATTTTTTGCACAAAATTTTAAACTTACAAAACATTGCTCTGTGACCTTTCAAAAAACATTTAAAACATGCTGTGGACTTAGTTACCCTGTCCTTTCTCTCCTCAAAAGGTAAAGCCTCAGCCACCTCACATTTATATGACTTGTGGTTGCCTTCGCAAAATATGCATTCCTTGATTCCATTTAATTTATTCTCAGAGGATGCATGTAGAGCTGATACTGTACCTGGGCTATTCCTTTTTGTAGAAACTTTGGTGCTGTGCCTGCCTTTGTCCCCTTGTTTAACATCCCACTGTGCAAACTCAATTCCCTCTCGTCTTGGTAATTCTGTGCCTAAAAGACTTAACATCTGCGGAAGGGGGATGTACACATGTTCTGTAGAGTATTCCCTACTTAATTCAAGCAAAATTGAGCTAGGCAATTTATACTCCAGTATAGTAACCAACATTATACCATACCTTTCCATTCCTACACCCAAGTTGTCCAGGGGACCTAGTTCTAACTTCAAATTCATCATATAACTGCCATAACTCCTTGACACTATTAGGATTATTAACAGGAGGTATAGCTAAAAGTTCACGGAGGTGGTTTTTAATTAAGATCTCTCGCTTACCAAACCGTTTCTTTAATATATCCCAAGCCACATTATAATTAGCCTCTGTTAATGCTAATCCTGCTATTGTCTTTGCTGCCTCCCCTTCCAAGAGGGACTGCAAATAATTAAACTTCTCCACGGCACTTAACACTTGACTAGAATGAACTGCTGATTGAAAACTGTCTGCCCATCCATACCATTCCTGAATACTCCCAGAAAATGTTTTGAGTACAAGCCTCGGTAATTGAACTGCAGATCTGTTAACCTTAACTTCACAAACATCATTTGTTGAGGGTTATGTTTCATTATTAGACCTGGTCTCTAACTGTACTGAGCTGCTAAACTCTTTTGCTCGGTGGCATACTTTAATTATATCATCAATAATCTCTTCAAAGTAAATTATGTTATTTTCTATTTCATCCTCTTCTATAAGAGCCTCAATTTTAACATTTACTTCACTTAGAGCAACCTTTTTAGTTTCTAATATGGAAAGCTGCGCAGTCACTAAGCTTAAATCCTCTTGCTCTATGGCAGAATCTATAGTGGCAAAGACCTTTGTAATTAGACCTTTGTAGGCACTTCTCCTTTTTTTAAACTTGTTCAATTCAGATGCACTCATCTTCAATGCAAACAAGAATTAGGCTCAATGCCAAATGAGCTGAATTGCAGAAATACTTAACCAAACTGATGAAACGCAAATTTTGCCTTTTTCAAATAAACTGAATTGCTGGGTGGGGTACTAACCAACCACCAATATGGAATACCAAATTTTCCACCCAAGTAACTGGCGCACCGAAGTCTGCAACCTTCGCCTACGAATAATAAACCAAAATTAACCAAACCGGTAAAAATGTAGGCCAAAAACAACGACAGACAAATGGCCAAGTTTCGCAATTGGGCGACCAAACTTTCTACCCTGGGACCTTAACTCAATAATGCTCAACCCGTCTAGGCCTAACTTGGGCTACAATTTGCACAATCAAAACTTTGCCGAAAAATAGTCACTGACTCAGTCTTGGGCTAGAATCCGGTTCGAAGGACCATGTTATTTTATTTATTTATTGGGTTCAAAATCCCAGCTGAGCCGTGAACGGCCAAGTTCTAAAGGGCCAGCTCTACCTACAGCCCAAGTTAAGCTAAAACTAAAACTTATGGACTTGAGGTCCTATTAGGTCCTACCTCAGGGTTGCTGACTCGATGTGGGCCTACCTTAGGCCTCAGTTGCATGAATTTAAGATAAAAACAAAAGGGGCACTATTTATGGTCTTCTTTCTCAACCTTGCAACAACAACGCAACCTGGACTATTGCAATACTGCATGATGCAACAATCTTGTATCTAAACAACCAAACTGAATTGCAAGAGAGCTCTCTATAAGACCACACCCTGTAAGTACGGAATTCCACAAACGAGTAGAAAGGACGCGCAGCGCCCCAAAATGATGCCACCAGAGTGCCCAAACAATGATGCCACAAGAGCTACAATGAGATGGATATATATACACCTTAACTTAATATATACAAGCAATGCTGCATCAATCAGCTTAGTCATCATATCGCCTTGGGACAACAATGGTTCTTCCTCTTCTAGATTTTCTAACACCCCCAAACCCAGAAATTCTTAAATTTTCCCTCTTAAGTTCTTTAAACTTCAATTTTCTGGAAATTCTGGTCTTAATAAAGCTACACTGGCTATCACTATCAAACAACACTCTTACAGTAGCTTCTCCATCATTTCCAATTAATAAGGCTGCAGCTGTTTGCAATAATTCCCCTTTACTTTTACTCTCTTTCATAGCAGTGGCATGTGCCACTGATGTCTCTACTATTGGGGTAGGCCTACTAGGAGTGTTTTCACACAATAATGGTTGATGCCTGCCATGACATTTTTTGCACAAAATTTTAAACTTACAAAACCTTGCTCTGTGACCTTTCAAAAAACATTTTAAACATGCTGTGGACTTAGTTACCCTGTCCTTTCTCTCCTCAAAAGGTAAAGCCTCAGCCACCTCACATTTATGTGACTTGTGGTTGCTTTCGCAAAACATGCATTCCTTGATTCCCTTTAATTTATTCTCAGAGGATGCATGTAGAGCTGACACTGTACCTGGGCTATTCCTTTTTGTAGAAACCTTGGTGCTGTGCCTGTCTTTGTCCCCTCGTTTAACATCCCACTGTGCAAACTCAATTCCCTTTCGTCTTGCTAATTCTGTGCCTAAAAGACTTAACATCTGCTGAAGGGGGATGTACACATGTTCTGTAGAGTGTCCCCTACTTAATTCAAGCAAAATTGAGCTAGGCAATTTAGACTCCAGTATAGTGACCAACATTATACCATACCTTTCCATTCCTACACCGAAGTTGTCCAGGGACCTAGTTCTAACTTCAAATTCATCATATAACTGCCGTAACTCCTTGACATTATTGAGATTATTAACAGGAGGTATAGCTAAAAGTTCACGGAGGTGGCTTTTAATTAAGATCTCTCGCTTGCCAAACCATTTCTTTAATATATCCCAAGCCACATTATAATTAGCCTCTGTTACTGCTAATCCTGCTATTGTCTTTGCTGCCTCCCCTTCCAAGAGGGACTGCAAATAATTAAACTTCTCCACCGCACTTAACACTTGACTAGAATGAACTGCTGATTGAAAACTGTCTGCCCATCCTTGCCATTCCTGAATACTCCCAGAAAATGTTTTGAGTACAAGCCTCGGTAATTGAACTGCAGATCTGTTAACCTTAACTTCACAAACAGCATTTGTTGAGTGTTGTGTTTCATTATTAGACCTGGTCTCTAACTGTACTGAGCTGCTAAACTCTTTTGCTCGGTGGCATACTTTAATTATATCATCAATAATCTCTTCAAAGTAAATTATGTTATTTTCTATTTCATCCTCTTCTATAAGAGCCTCAATTTTAACATTTACTTCACTTAGAGCAACCTTTTTAGTTTCTAATATGGAAAGCTGCGCAATCACTAAGCTTAAATCCTCTTGCTCTATGGCAGAATCTATAGTGGCAATGACCTTTGTAGGCACTTCTTTTTTTAAACTTGTTCAATTCAGCTGCACTCATCTTCAATGCAAACAACAATTGGGCTCAATGCCAAATAAGCTGAATTGGCAAAAATACTTAACCAAACTGATCAAACGCAAATTTTGCTTTTTTCAAATAAACTGAATTGCTTGGTTGGGGTACTGAACCACCAGTATGGAATACCAAATTTTCCACCCAAGTAACTGGCGCACCGAAGTCTGCAACCTTCGTCTACGAATAATAAACCAAAATTAACCAAACCGGTAAAAATGTAGGCCCAAAACAACGACAGACTAGTGGCCAAGTTTCGCAATTGGGCGACCAAACTTTCTACCCTGGGACCTTAACTCAATTATGCTCAACCCGTCTAGGCCTAACTTTGGCTACAATTTGCACAGTCAGAACTTTGCCGAAAAGTAGTCAATGACTCAGTCTTGGGCTAGAATCCGGTTCGAAGGACCATGTTATTATTATTTTTTTTTATTGGGTTCAAAATCCCAGCTGAGCCGTGAACGGCCAAGCTCTGAAGGGCCAGTTCAACCTACAGCCCAAGTTAAGCTAGATTAAAAACTTACGGACTTGGAGGTCCTATTAGGTCCTACCTCAGGGTTGCTGACTCGATGTGTGCCTACCTTAGGCCTCAGTTGCATGAATTTAAGATAAAAAACAAAAGGGGCACTATTTATGGTCTTCTTTCTAAACCTTCCAACAACAACACAACCTGCACTATTGTTATAATGTAATGTTATAATAATGTTATAATGTTTCAGACCAACAAAGACCCTAGGATCCACTCATGGCTGGTCTACCTAACTGTGTTCGTAATCGTGTATTGTGTATGTCTTCCGTGGTGGCGGAGGGGACCTACAATTTTACGTGGGTTCCGAACCACAAGAACATAAGAAATTTATGTAAAAACTGCCGGTAAATTGGCAACGACCAATTTTTACGAAACTAAATAATTATCAATTTAAAACTAATTAATTATCGATTTAAAACTAAAGATAGAATCTCTGGATCCAGAGGATCAAGTCATAATAGACTAATATCCACAAATATGTTACACTCTATATCTATTTATAACGGACATGAAAATATATCAGATCCAAAGAATCCAGTCAATTTCATTACGGTATCCATCAAGTCACGGTCCATATCGATTGTGGACCAAGTCAAAATTTACAACCATATACATTACCATATATACACTTAGGAGGAAAAGTGTAGGTGTGGCTGTAAAGACTGTACAGTAATGTAGAAATGTGTGTGCACCCATTTTGGGTCTCCCATTTAAAGGTGTTTGTGGGGCAAGTGAAGATCATGAGTTTTTCAATACCTCACAGTACTATGGGGGGCACCGCTCGGCAGAGGAATCTCTTTAAATGGGGTGTGTAAGGACAGAGAGTATCCCCTAACCCAAGACGCTGCCTCCCTATATCCCACAACACTTGTGTTGAGCTGTGGGATCTATCCCAAAAAAGCCTTAATTTTGCTACCTTAAACTATACCCTTTCTATCAACATGTGCGTCTAATCGATTTTTAAACATGTTTATAGACGTGCTACTAATTACTTCTACCGGCAAACTATTCCAGCTATTTACTAGTCTATGCGTAAAAAAGTTTTTCGCAACTGCTGTCTCGAACCTTCTACTTGTCAACTTACACCCGTTATTTCTAGTCCTATTATATTGTGATATTTCGAAAAAGCTATCTCTATCTACGTTATCGAACCCATTCATAATTTTGAAAACCTGGATTAGATCACCCCTTAACCTCCTAGTCTCGAGTGTTGTCAATTTTAACTCCTTAAGCCTATCCTCGTACGACTTTGACCTAAGTGACGGAATCATCTTAGTTGCTCGTCTTTGAACTCTTTCGATTTTGTCTATATCTTTGCGCATATGAGGATTCCAAAATTGGACCGCGTACTCCAAATGGGGTCTAACTAATGATTTATAAAAAGGAACTATAATATCGCGCGATTTATACTCAAAATTTCGAGCTATAAAACCTAACACTTTGTTCGCCTTATTGACCACTGCTGTACTTTGTTTCGCTATTTTTAAATCACCAGTGACTATAATTCTTAAATCTTTTTCCTGCTCTACGCTTGTTAAATCTTTCCCTGACATACTACACGGAAAATTACCGTTACGCGAACCTATATGCAAAATTTTGCACTTATCAACGTTAAATATCATTTGCCATGTAACTGACCAATCAACGATTTTATTCAGATCTTCCTGAATTTTACCTCTATCTTCGTCATTAATCGCCCTACCACACAGCTTCGTGTCATCCGCAAACTTTGAAACTGTACTGACTAGGCTGACATCTAAATCGTTAATATATATAAGAAAAAGCAAGGGTCCCAATACAGAACCCTGAGGAACGCCACTCGCTACATTAGCCCAACACGACTCCGCTCCATCAACGACCACCCTCTGTTTCCTGCCTCGCAACCACTTTTCTAGCCAATTTATTACTACACCCCTGATTCCATGAGCCTTAGTTTTTTCAATGAGTCTTTTGTGCGGCACGGTGTCAAACGCTTTTTGAAAATCTAAATACACTACATCAACCGCCCGATGTCTATCGTAAACGTCAACCACGCTTTGGAAAAATTCCAAAAGATTAGTTAAGCAAGATTTATTTCGCCTAAAACCGTGCTGCGTATTTCTAACTAGTTTATGCACTTCTAAGTGTTCGACTATACGATCCCTAATTATTGATTCCAGTAGCTTACCTAAAACAGACGTTAAACTGATTGGCCTATAATTTCCCGCCGCACGTTTATCGCCTTTCTTAAAGATAGGTGTTACGTTTGCTAACTTGAAATTATCTGGTACGCACCCCTGAGAAATAGACGCATCAAAAATCTTTGTTAGCGGCACAACAATGCTATCTTTTAATTCTTTTAGTTGTATGGGATATATGGAATCCGGACCCGGTGATTTACGCGTTTTCATTTTATCAATATAGCGCATTACCTCCCCTTCACTAACGACAATAATATCCAAAACATTACCATTATCAAAAGGTATTATGTCTATGACCGTAGGGATATTCGTTACATCTTCTACAGTAAAAACTGACGTAAAAAATTCGTTTAGCAAGGTAGCCATTTCCTTGTTTTCAGAAACTAGATCTCCGTTTACATTTTTCAATGGACCCAAGACACTTTTTACTGGATTTCTATTATTGACGTATTGAAAGAATCGCTTGTTTTTTTTTTTACCGTCACGAGCTATGGAGATTTCAAATTCGCGCTTGGACTTTTTTATTACACTTTTCGCTTCACGCCTCAGAGATATGTAGTTGTTTCATAACAACAAATTGTCTTTATCGCACTTATGTTGCCTATAAGCCCTATCTCTACTCTTTATAATGTCTCGTACTCTAGAAGTAAACCACAAGGGCTTGTTGTTTACTTTCGCACGCTTAATTTTGTACGGTACACATTCCTCATTTATAGTCCTAAATACTGTTTCGAACGATTCCCACATTAGTTTTGCGTTGGAGTTCCCCATCACGTTTTCCCAATTGACGTGTGACAATTTATTTCGAAATTTACAAAAGTGTGCGTGCTGGAAGTTAGGAATTTTAGTCGAGTTAGTTGGTTTCGAGTGACTTACTGAGAGGACAAACTCTACCATATTGTGATCGCTATTGCTTAACGGCTCTATTACTTGAAGATCAGTAATTAGCCTATCATCCGTAGTTATTACTAAATCTAAAATACTGTCCAACCTCGTAGGTTCCCCAACCTTTTGAATAAGAAAGCTATCCTCGAGAAAATTAACTAAACGATTACCTTCCGCGTCTCCCTGCATTGTATCGTAATTCACGTTGGCGCAATTAAAGTCACCCATAACTAAAGCTTGCTCACTACCGATTATTCTCTTTAGTTCACGATATAACGCTTCGTCCGTATCAGCTGTTTGATTAGGGGGCCTATATATAACCGCAACAAGAAGTTTGAAGTCGTTTAATTTAAGTTCTGCTATAGTCGAATCTATCGGTTCTGGAATTGTGTGCTTTACTTCTATAACGTTCGCAATATTATCTTTGATATACAACATAACACCGCCTCCTCGCCTACCTATTCTGTTTTTAACAAAAAGTCTATAACCTTTAATTTGATACTCCCCTACAAAGTCACATGTTTCAGTGCTAAGCCACGATTCGTTTATCGCAATTAAATCATAGTCTTTACAAGCAATTAAAGAAAAAAATTCATTTATTTTATTTCGTAGGCTACGAGCATTTAAGGATAGAACCTTCAAATTGTTTGTAATTACGACAACTTCGCGAGCGGAGAGGAAATTAGTGGAATTTACGCTGGGACCGTTCGAGTTACGGCAGCCTGAAAAGAAGACAGTCTTATGAAATAGTCTTCCTAAACGCGCAGCTCCAACGTCATTAAGATGAAGTCCATCTTCGAGGAACAAGTCCCTCCTGCCGTAGAAACTGTTCCAAAAATTTGCAAAATACACTCCTTCCTTTTGCACGATGCAACAATCTTGTATCTAAACAACCAAACTGAATTGCAAGAGAGCTCTCTATAAGACCAACCCTGTAAGTACCGCATTCCACAAACGAGTAGAAAAGACGCGCAGCGCCCCCAAAAATAATGCCACAAGAGCCCAAAAATACTAGCTCTAAATTAAGTGAATTTTTCACTAACCTTACAATTATGAGATGGATATATATACACTTTAACTTAATATATACAAGCAGAGCTGGGCACTTGCGTTTTTTTGCCCGTTTTTTTGCGGTACTGCGGTACTACTACCGCACTACCAAACCGGTACCGCATAACGCAGTACCGCAAAGGATCGCTGAAAGTACAGCAGTACCGCTACCGCATTCAAATTTCCCGCGGTACTTTCCGCGGTACCGACCAACACGGTAGTACCGCAGTACCGCAGTACCGCAAAAAAACGCAAGTGCCCAGCTCTGTATACAAGCAATGCTGCATCAACCAGCTTAGTCATCATATCGCCTTGGGACAACCATGGTTCTTCCTCTTCTAGATTTTCTAACAGTCTCACACGGTGCACATCCAACCACTATCGCCACTTTCATTCTCGCAAACTTAAATTTCTAAACCTTCCAAAATTATCCATGAATGTATAATCTAACGTAGAAATTACAAAAAATCAAACACTAGCGTAAACGTGAAAAAAAATGAGTGCAGCAAAATGTCTATATACTGTACAAGTAACCAATAGTTTATAGTAGTAGTATGACCTAGGCTGACCATACGTACCGTTTTGAACGGGACAGTACCGTTTGTTTTATGGGTTCTGTATGGGTTCTGTCACTGAAGAATAATTGTAAGCTCAATATGTTTATGTACTTACTTTTTCATGAATACAGAATATTACATAACCCCCGTCCCTTTTTTGCCATCCCAATGTCCCGTTTTTGTCTCAAGGAAATATGGTCAGCCTAGTATGACCGCAAAATGGGAGAGTGCAAGAATGTTGCAATGCAATGCTGCAAATGTTGATTAATGTTGTACTGTGTTGCAATGGGGGGTATGCAATGACGGGAAGGGTTATGCAATGAAGGGGAGAGGGGTATGCAAGAAGTTCAAAGGGGTAACCTTAACCTAAGAGAGGGAGAGAAATGAGAAAGAGGAGGGTCTTTTGGGGGAGAAGTTGGGATGTCCTCACCCCCTCCAAAGGGAAACCTAACCTAAGCCTTAACCTAAGAAGGAGAGAGAGTTCTTTATTCCACCGGGGTCCGACGCATTATGAACGTCCAGGAGATCCGCATGTTATATAGAAGGTCGTGAGTTGCCAGATACCACTTATTTATATATGGAGGGGTTACCAGAGAGCACTATATATTTATTTATTTATATAAGGAGAGTTGGCAAATACCACCATTTTAATTATTTATTTATAGATGAGTTGCCAAATAATGTTTTTTAATTTAATTATGTTCAGGTGTACCTTATTAGGATGAGTTGCTAGATACCACTGTTTATTTTAACTTTATTTACACGAGTTGCCAAATAATGTTTTTAAATTTAATTATGTTCAGGTGTACCTTATTAGGGTGAGTTACTAGATACCACCATTTATTTTAATTTTTATTTAGATGAGTTGACAAATAATGTTTTTTATTTTAAGTATGTTCAAGTGCACCTTATTAGGGTGATTTGCTACGCAAAACCATTTAATTTAATTACTTATTTATTAAAGACAAGAGTAACTTTCTCCTTAAAGTTGTTCAGCAAGAAAACTAATTATTTAACCGAATCCCAATATTAACAATAAAAGAAATACAACCAAAAGAATTAAATAAAACACCATTACATCATTCTGTTTATTTAGACGAATTATTAGAATTAATTTCGCGAAATATATAGAAAATAAATATACAATCCTATACAAATGATGAAATATATATGATAAAAAAAGAAAATAAAAAATAATAATAATATAAGAAATACGAACGAAGAATATATATAAAATAAAAAATAAGAAATACAAAACGATGGAGTATAACCATCAATATAACAGTACAGGAGAAATATATATATATAATATATGCAGTGTATATATATTATATATATATATATATATATATATATATATATATATATATATATAATTATTTTAAATAACTAAATATATTGAAAGTAAATATACATCAAAATACATTCACTTTGTTCTACTGTGCAAAACACTAAACTCGCACGTAATCGAGTCTATAGTCACATCATTATTGCTTTGCACTACGCGGTAAATACGGCTTGACATTATTTCCCCGCTCAAGTTATAGGGATACCTATACTCGATGTAAATGGCCTTCATATCGTTCAATTATATTTTTGTGCCCACTTTACTTTTAGTTGGTAAGTTATCTTTAAAAGAATACATTCAAAAGCACGCACAAAGAGGTTATCGTTAGCCACAACATCATTATTAAATACAAGTTTATAAACACCCCTTTCCATTCGAGGGTTCATTCTTACCGACCCGAGCTTTTCATTCGTGAACTTTTCCTCACATTGCATAGCGGCAGTTGAAATAATCTTCTAAGTCGTAACGACATCTGTTCATTATATAAAGAAACAGTTCTTCAGGATGAACTCATTGCATCTGTATAAGTTTGTTTTCTCTTTTCAAGGGATCGCCGGTAAATATCTCACATAAAACAAATTTCTACTACAAATTTTATTGTTGAGATGAATGAGTAGGAAAACTGAACCGTACATCCGATGTTTTAAGCGAGGCGACCGTGGTTGCGACTTGCAACGACTCGCCGTTGAAACGGTCTATGTACATCCTTCTAAAGGCATCGGAGAGAGAGAGAGAGAGAGAGAGAGAGAGAGAGAGAGAATTGAAAAAAGAGAATAATTTCATATCGACCTTGGCTTAATGAGAAAGGTAAACCGTCACATATCGTATGAATATTCAACTAAATGATATCATCCATGTATCAAAACCGAAAAACGGACTTCAGTTACTATTTAATCCAATTGTACATTTAAAAGAAAAAAATCTTACAATCATAATGAATAATTATTTAAAAATTGAAAATGAAAAAAAAGTGTCACGGGTATCGATCGCGGGGTTTAGTAAATAAATTACATTCATTTACTTTTGTCAATCCTCTCTATATAAAATGTCTTCAAAAATCAATTTCTCTTTTTATTCCAAGAAACAAAAATGTGTAACGATGTAAAATTCGAATCACTTTTCACGTACGTGAATAGCCCGAGGCACTCCAAAACCAAAGAGGTATCGGAATGCGGTTTGCCCCCAATTTGTAACTGTGTGTGTTAATCCTTTACATCATCTCTGTTATTGTTATTATTATTATTATTATGGGGAAAACAAAGTATTAATTAATTTTGTAATTCTGTTTTTATTCTAAGATACGAAAATTCATGTTTTCAAATGAAATTAATTCTCGATAAACTATGAACTGAGGACGGCACACACACACACACACACACACACACACAGAGTCAGGAATGGGGACCTCTCTCTCGCTCAATAAATCTAGGTCATTAGTTCACGCATTTTAGGTTTAGCATCTTTCATATAGCATACATGCTCTACTCCATCCGCCTTATATTTATATTTGTAATTAAAAACTTATTATTATTATTTATAACATCATGGAAAATAAAATTTATATAATAATAATAATAATAATAATGGGGAAACTATTAGCCGCATGAATGAAATAGACTAACAGTCTTTTTATATAAAATAAATTGTAACACACAAGAAGAACACTTTTATTCGGACAAGATCCTTTACGTAAACATCGTTGTTATTATCTTAAAAAGGAATATTTTACAAAGATAAGATTGCTGAAATTGCTATTATGGTACGCCTCCAATTGCCTGGAACTTATGATGTTTACACACACACATATATATATATATATATATATATATATATATTCCAAATGGGGCATAACTAAGTGTTTCATGGATTGAGACAAATTCATCAGTGAAATCTAAAAATTAAATTACATAAAACTGAGAATGATGGAAAAATTAAGGAATGAAGAATGAAGGCCATGGATGAAATAAAGAGAAAATGTGAAAAGACAAAGAATGAGGGTTAAAAAAATTACAAAAGGAGGAAGTCAGTCTCTTCAACATACGAAAAACCTGCAATACGGCGGGGTACCACCTTCTTTCCCCGAGTACCAAAGAGAGAAGAAAGTTCCTCTTTTCCAGTACTCCGGGAGATGAAGCTTTGGATGATAACGCTCGACCTTCATTTTAGCTCTCTTAATAATTTTAATTCGATTTCACTGGTGAAAATTACAATTATCTGTAAAAATCTGAAAACTTAAATGATTTTCTATTTTCATCAGTTTAACAGACAATCAGTCAGGAACTGGCACAACGCTCACCCCAAATGATGCGGCCAATTGTCCTAACTCTTCTATTATTATTATTATTACCAACATCGTCGGGAATCGAACCCCAGACCTCAAAGCCTTCACTTCGATTACAGGAAGAAGGTATCACCCACTGAACATTTTCTTTGCATTCGCATATTTAGATTAAAGATCTGCTTCCCTCACATAAATTATTTATAATTTTTTTTTCAGGGTAGCACTTCTTGAGAATTATATATATATATATATATGGAGAATAAAACCACGAAGGAAAGGAAACACAGAATGGTGCTCAAGCGCCTTCGTCTAATGACATCCTCAGGAACACTGAAGTACATAGAGAGTTACAGCTTATATATAGGTTACAGAAAAAAAAATATATATATATATATATAATATTATATATATATATAATATATACAATAAACGGAGAGATAAAAATATATAAAAAAATAAAAAAATTAAACATTAAAGGATTGTGGGAGGAGCATACAAATTTGTAAGGAAAAACTATCAAGTTTTAGCTCAAGATCAAATGAATTGTTTCCAACCAATGTTATAGATAATTAAAAAAATAAAAATACAAATTTATACTGGAAATCTGCCCGGGTTTTAGCACTCTGCCCTTCTTGTTAAAGTTCGATGTCTATAAAAATAAATTGAAAAATAAAAGTTATTAGAGTAGCATACAAGTTTACCAAAGATTTAGCGTTCTACACTTCTTATCTAAATCTGTTCTGAAGGAATTCTAAACAACAGGATCGAGTTGAAAAAGACCTTTCTTTATGTTGAAGTTATTTGTAAGTTGGATAATGGCAGACTCAAGAATATTTCTATTAACAATTTTGCCAGAGTGAAATAAAACTGAAGCATTATTTCAATCAATACAGTATGATAACTCTGACAAATGAACAAAAAGGGCACTGGACGACTGTCCTTTTCTAACGGAATATTGATGCTGTTTTATACATGTGTGCAAATCCTTTCCCGTCTGACCTATGTAAAAGGAATCACATTGTTTACAACCAATTTTATAGATAATGCCTGAATTATTGGTGGGGCTATTTTTTACTATGATATTTTTCACAATATTGTTATATGAAAATACTACATTAATATCCAAAAGTTTAAGTACCGGGTGTCTCAAAATAGATGGAACCCATTGACATGATAATAATTTATTACTCAGAAAATAAACTCCAAAAAAGATTACATTTCCTGGAAGCTGATATGATAACAATTAAAAACTGAAGATTTGAGGTCTTTAGATCAAAGGATACATTTATTAGAGCACATGTTCCAAATGACCGCCGTTGCGCTGCAGACACACTTGAAGCCGACGAGCGAAGTTGTCAATCACCCTGACACCCTGCACAGAGTGCAAGGCCCTCTGAAGCACCTCGTCTGGGGCTTGTGTGCCACAGAACACATTGTTCTTGCTATTGACATACCCACTGAGCAAGAAGTGTGCTTCGTCGCTGAACCAAACATCATCAAGAAAGTCAGGATCCTCTTCGATCTTGTTCTCGAACCACCGGCACATCACAACACGTTTTGCCATGTCAGCTGGTGTGAGTTTATGCTTGATCTGGATCCTGTATGGGTACAGCTGAAGATCCTTGATCAAGATTCTTTGCACTGACGCACGTGAAAGACCCAGATCTTGGCAACGTCTTCGGATTGACTTTTTCGGACTCCTTCCGACAGAATCTCTCACCGCATTCACATTGCCAGGAGATCTTGCAGTCACCTTCCTGCCAGATCTGGGTGTTTCTGCTTTCTTGTTGGGATTGTTTACTGATCCTGTGGCTTGAAATTGTGTGCCCAACGATAAATTTGGCTTTTCTGGGGATAATTGTTGAAGTTGAACTTCCTGCGAAATTTCGCTTGCACAGTTTTGAATGATTTCGTCTCCAAATAAGTAGTGACGCAAAAATTTTTTTCCTCCTTTGTCCAAGGCATTTTGATTGATAATTATTAGTTGTTATCGTCTCCTCTCTTCAAATCTGAAAAAATAGAACGAGAACATTAATATTGGCAGAATTATTAGCAGTGACATGGGTTGCATGTATATTGAGACACCCTATACATTAGCAATGCCTAAAAACCCCGGGAAAAATGGAAGTACTAAAATATTTTTTTACAAAGAACGAGTGTTATTATTCACACGATAGAAAGTTCGTTTTGCCTTGTTGAGACAAGATTCCATAAACGCAGATGGATAACAGATCACTTCCAATACCGTTGATTTTTTCCAATTCGGCATCGATGTATTCCGGACTGGCGATCCTAAGGGCGCGGAGAAACATTGAAGAAAAAATGGCCTTCTTAGTGGGGGTGTCATGTCCCGAGTAAAAGTGTACGTAGGACAAATTGTTTTTTTTTTTTCCGATAGATACTAAACTTAAAACCTGGGCTTTCCCTATGTACACGCACATCCAAAAACAGGATTGAGTTGTCTTGTTCCATTTCTAAAGTAAACTTAATGGAGGGGACTTGATCATTTAACTGAAGAAGGAAGTTATCCAGGTCACGATTCATGGGCCAGATACACAAAATATCGTCGACGTACCGCAACCAAGGGATGCCAACCCCCAGGATTCTCGGGATGTAAGTAATTTCGAAAAACTCCATATAAATATTGGAGAGGAGGGGCGACAAGGGGTTGCCCATGGCCATCCCAAAAACTTGTTGATAATACTCGTTATTGAAAGTGAATTTACAGTCTTTGATGCAAAGCTTAATAAGTTCCAAAACAATGTGTGAAGGTAGTGGCAGATCATACTTATGTAATTCTCGGGAGAGAAAGTCAAACATATCGTCAATCGGTACTTTTGTAAACAATGAACAAACGTCAAACCTGATCAATCTATCGTTGGTTTCACTACGTGCATTATTCAATTTTTCAGTAAGATCCATGGAATTTTTTACATGTGAATCGGAGATAGTTCCGAGAATGGGGGACAAGACTTTGACAAGCCATTTGGAGAGTTTATAAGTAATAGAGCCCACCGAGCTAATAATAGGGCGCATAGGGTTGGCAGGTTTGTGGGTTTTAATAAAACCGTAAAGGTAGGGCAGAGAAGGTGAAGTGGACATGAAAAGCGGAATTAAGTCCTTATGATCTTTTTGAATGCGTTTCAAGCCACTATTAAATGATTTGATGACATCATCCTGCGGGGTCTTCCTAGTTTGCTGTATGTGGCGGGGTCCTGGAGAAGCTCGTTCATCTTTCTGATGTAGTCCACTTTGTCCATTTTATTTTCATATAACAATATTGTGAAAAATATCATAGTAAAAAATAGCCCTACCAATAATTCAGGCATTATAAAATTGGTTGTAAACAATGTGATTCCTTTTACATAGGTCAGACGGGAAAGGATTTGCACACGTATAAAACAGCATCAATATTCCGTTAGAACAGGACAGTCGTCCAGTGCCCTTTTTGTCCATTTGTCAGAGTTATCCCACTGTATTGATTGAAATAATGCTTCAGTTTTATTTCACTCTGGCAACATTGTTAATAGAAATATTCTTGAGTCTGCCATTATCCAACTTACAAATAACTTCAACAAAAGGAAAGGTCTTTTTCAACTCGATCCTGTTGTTTAGAATTCCTTCAGAACAGATTTAGATAAGAAGGGTAGAACGCTAAATCTTTGGTAAACTTGTATGCTACTCTAATAACTTTTATTTTTCAATTTATTTTTATAGACATCGAACTTTAACAAGAAGGGCAGAGTGCTAAAACCCGGGCAGATTTCCAGTATAAATTTGTATTTTTATTTTTTTAATTATCTATAACATTGGTTGGAAATAATTCATTTGATCTTGTGCTAAAAATCGGTAGTTTTTCCTTACAAATTTGTATGCTCCTTCCACAATCCTTTAATGTTTAATTTTTTATTTATTTTTTTAATTTTATCTCTCCGTTTATTGTATGTATATATATATATATATATTTTTTTTTCTGTAACCTATATATAGGCTGTAACTCTTTATGTACTTCAGTGTTCCTGAGGATGTCATTAGACGAAAGCGCTTGGGCACCATTCTGTTTTTCCTTTCCTTCGTAGTTTTATTCATCATAAATATTATTCACGTGTTACTTTCGTGAAATAATTTTCATATATACAGGGTGTACATAAAGTCAGGATCTATTTTTGTGAAGCACTTGGAAATTATATGGAATTCAATCATAAAATGATAAAGTGGTAACATTTATTAAATAATTAAGAGTAGGATTCGACGTGACGCCCATCAGTATCCCCGCACAGCTCAAATCGTTCCGCAGCATTTTTAAATACATTCTGGAGCATTTGCGGGGTTATGTTATCTGCAGCAGTTCGTATACGTAAGTTTTCAAGACTCGTAATCTTCGTCTGATAGACGTGCGATTTGATAAAGCCCCATGCAAAGAAATCTAAAGAGGTTAAATCTGGTGATCTCGCTGGCCAAGGTCTGTTGCTTCCGCGTCCGATCCAGCGATTTGGAAAACGTCCATTTAGATAATCCTGAACAATTTTGGCATAGTGACAAGGAGCACCATCATGTTGATAGACGACGGTACTAACAATCCTATCCCCGTCGTCTATCAACATGATGGTGCTCCTTCTCACTATGCCAAAATTGTTCAGGATTATCTAAATGGACGTTTTCCAAATCGCTGGATCGGACGCGGAAGCAACAGACCTTGGCCAGCGAGATCACCAGATTTAACGCCTTTAGATTTCTTTGCATGGGGCTTTATCAAATCGCACGTCTATCAGACGAAGATTACGAGTCTGGAAAACTTACGTACACGTATACGAACTGCTGCAGATAACATAACCCCGCAAATGCTCCAGAATGTGTTTATAAATGCTGCGGAACGATTTGAGCTGTGCGGGGATACTGATGGGCGTCACGTCGAATCCTAGTCTTAATTATTTAATAAATGTTACCATTTTATCATTTTATGATTGAATTCCATATAATTTCCAAGTGCTTCACAAAAATAGATCCTGACTTTATGTACACCCTGTATATATATGCAATCAAGAATAATATTAGTAAGAAATACTCAAGCTGACCCAGTCTCTCTCTCTCTCTCTCTCTCTCTCTCTCTCTCTCTCTCTCTCTCTCTCTCTCTCTCTCTCTCTCTCTTTTTTGCACGGCCAATTCATTGAGGTTTTCACGCTCTTACACGGGTTCAACGATATCGATTTTAGAAGCATGTTTAGTTTACGTGATAACAACTCGCAACAATGGCTGGAAGTTGGATTTGAAACGGTTTAGCACTAGTGTGTGTGGGATTTACTTTCCACATTTCAACATCTTCCCAGTTTATACCTTTGGTGTGAAAATTAAAAATTTTGAATTTGCTTCTTTCTGTTGTTCGTGTTCTTTCCTTTCTTGTTGCTTTTATACTGGTTGTTATTTCAATAATGTTTTGATCGGATATTATAGTTGGGAATATTTCTACATTATCTATTAGGTTGCTTTTGTTTGTGACCACCAAATCTATGCAGTTGTTTTTTCTTGTGTTTTCTGTTATTTCTTGTGTTAACATAAATTCATCGGCCAGAGCTATTAGCATTATATATATCACTCTGGAGAAGTTACGATAATGTTACACATCGAATTCAGTGTTACAAAAACGTTTCATTCAAATGCCTAACTCACATACAACTTATATGTAAAATTTAGCAGTGATAGGATTTCACTCAAGAATTGAATACTATAAAAGTGTGATTTGTAAGAGAAAACCTACTCTCTCCTTCACCAGCTCAATACTCCTCTAAAAAAACTTAACTCCTTTCATTTGAGAATAAAGTTATCACAGTAAGAATTCATTTCTACGTCCTATCCTTTAAAAGACAACATTAATAAATAGAACTGAAAACCTTAACCCTATATGGACAACTGTTACATATTTCTAACCTCTCATATACACGCATTTATAACTTAACCCTACAGAAAATGCTGTCCATATAGGGTTAAGGACCACAGAGTGAAGAGCTTTCAGATAACAGAGCTCGAAAGAGGAAGAACTGTCAAACCTCAAATAAGTAATTGGTTTTAATACATAACAAAAAGCAAGTTTAAAGTTAACTAAACCTTATGTAAGCTTAAGTTTTAAACTGACTTACTATCAGATTTGAAGAAAACTTACGCCTATGTTTAAGTATGAACAGAGAAGTGCGTAAAACCTTGAAATCGTAGTATCAAAATTGTTACGAGTTTTTTGTAAGTTTAACCGTTAAACTCTACCCGGGGTACTATTGTGCCCCAGTACCCGAGGAATTCCTAGCGTAACTTTTATAATGGGTTATCTCGCGCTTATTCTTTCTCTCAGAAATTAACAGGTGGTAAGATATTAGTAAATTCAATCATTTGAATTATCTGTCCTAAGCTCCGCCCCCTGTATGATCGGTCACGTGACTCCTGCTACTACCTGGACATATCTACCCCTGCGCGCTCAGTTGACAGGTGGAAGCCCTGGATCTCAGACGTGTATTTTCTCACGTAGACGAAAAATAGTGATGGTTACCTTAATATTGCGTGCTCGAGTTTTATGAAGCGGTATTCGGTAAAGTGTGAAGATGTGGTGAACACTAAAAGACTCCCTATTCTACCCTCCTTTGATACTTTTAAGGCTACACTGAACCGTGCGAAGCTTGAGAAACAAGAGTTTCAAATACTCTATGGATATTCTGGCGATAGCATTGGAGGATTTCGTGGTACAGAGGATGTAATGGACTATGTTGTAGGACTAAACTGCCTACATATACCGTGAAGTGGAAGAAACAACACGTGCAGAAGAGAAGCAACAGTTATGGTTAGTGAGTCTTGAGTGCGTGTGACACTGTGACAAGCCGTATTATGTCATGCTGCATCATACCGAGTACTCGTACCCTGCGGTTGAGAATGTAAACCTTGCCATCATGGAGCGCTAAAGTATTTTTACCACTACATTAATATATATCATGACGAGGTTTGTAGTGAGGTTGTAGCTAAGGGACTGCGTGAGTTTTTAATAGAATTTATAGACGAGTATCGTTGAAATTTGGGGCAGTATAAAGCTTTCGCTTAGATAACTATATAAAAACGATTCCAAAATTGAAAGTCCTTCGCTGGAAGTTTAATTTTACTTGTGGTTATGATACTATGAGAACGCTGTCCTGTGAAACAGTAGGCTAGTTTTCATTCTGTTTTTATATTTGATTAAATTAGGCAGTATTTATGTACTAATTTCTTATCTTGGTGGTACGGTGAATTATTATTATTACACAAATTTGTGGTCATTTGCTCCTATTTTCAAGTTTAAGTAACATGAATTTAGCACAGTCGTGAATTATCAACATAAAAATATTGATACGCGTAATGATATTCCCAAAAGCAAATTTAATACTTTATGACACACATCGACATTAGTTGATCACATGGCCATTCTTATTGCCAGGTTTCTTTTTTCCTACTGAGTCATCTCAGCAGTAAAATTTGTGGTGGAAATGTTTTTTCTTTGTGGGACGAGTATCATTAATATATATATAAACAATCCAATGACGCCTTTTCCTCATATTGTAAACTGAACTTCATAATGTTCGCAGATGATACAACTGTCTTTTTCTTGCAAAGATGTTAATTCAGCAAAGAATATATTTAATTCAGAATTCATCAGTGTAATAAAATGGTTGACCACCAATAAACTCTTACTGAATACCAGTAAAACAAATTTCATGATTTTACTAACAAAAGAAATGTATATCTTGATGAACTTAATGCTAATGAAACCGCTATAAAGGAGTGTACTTAACAGAATTTCGTGGTGTAATGCTAGTTAAGAATTTGCAATGGAGTGATCATGTAAATTATGTCGCGAAAAAGATTTCAAGGAGCATTGCTATAATGTTTAAACTCAGAAATGTAGTCCCTAAACAGGTTTTATTGACTATTTATCATAATCTTGCTCTTCCTTATATAACGTAGTGCACCCTTGTTTGGGGAAACTCCGCTAACAGCGCATAAAACGGTATCTTTGTCATCCAAAAAGAGCAATAAGGTTATCTGATGGCGGTTTGCTTGATCACTTTAGTGCATTACACTGTGTAACACTGATTCTGTTTATATAGAATTTTTTATGTTTTTATATGCATCTGTGGGCGCTGAGTCCAGATCTGGCCTTGGTTTGTGTGTATCATCAATGGTTTCAGAGATAATCCATTTTTCAGGTTTTACCAGTATAATGTTATTATGGGCGCAGCAATATCAGAATAATCAGGAATTGCTGAGAACAATCCGGATGTTCGTTGACAGTTTCTTGCTCTACAAATTGCCCGAAACTTCCATTGTGCTATATAAAGAAGAGCGCAGAGTCTGAGAAGTCAGTAAGTGTGAGCACACAAAGAAAGCAGGTTGTTTGTCTGATGGTTACCAGCATTGAGGTACTGTGTTTCTGTGCTTCTCTGTGCTGACGATTTGAGTGTTATCGATCCTTTTTTATTGCGAACATTATTTCAGTGTTGTGAATACATCTTTTTTCTGGAATCTGTAATCTGTTGCAGATTTAATAACTCTTCTCTCTACATCTGCAGGTTATAATTAATGTAGTACAGTTTGGTAAAGAGAATGGCAACTAGAGCTTGTAAACACTCGCCGGATATATTCTGCTACGTTTGTGGGTATTACATAGGCCCCAAGCAAGTATCGCACAAGATTGTGAAAGGCACCAAGTTTTGGATCGCGTATCGGCTCTATTTTGGTATGCCTATGGGTGACCAAGATAAGCCCTGGGCACCCCATGTGATCTGTGGAGGCTGCCGCTCCACACTTGAAGGGTGGCTGCGGGGAGTACGCAAGGCAATGCCCTTTGCGGTACCCATAATATGGAGAGAACCGAAGAGCCATCACGACGATTGCTACTACTGCATGGTAGATGTTTCTAAGGACAGGAAAATTAAAGGAAGGCAGAATCTTCAGTATCCAAGCATAGCGTCGTCCATAGCTCCTGTACCACATGGCGAAGGTCTTCCAATACCACGTCCACCAGAACAGGTATCTATCCATTACTTTACCTTCTGTATTTACAGACTGTGGATCATTATGTGTCGATTTTTCTTAGTGCTGATGCTCTTCTACATATATAGCTATGCCTATATTTTGTTTCTTTGCTTTGCAGGTTGAAAATGAGGATGCAGCTAGCTCATCAGAGATGTCGGCTGGTGAGGACAGTCATGATGAAGAATATACAGTAACTTTCAGTACAAACCCTCACTTTCCAAATCAGAGGGAATTGGACGACTTAATTAGAGATTTGGGTCTGACGAAATCAGGGTCTGAGCTTCTGACCTCCAGACTCAAAGAGTGGAATTTGCTTGAAGAAGACTGCAAGAGCACTGTATACCGAAAGCGGCATGAAGAGTTTGCAAGGTTCTACGATGTCAATGGCTCTCTCTGTTATTGCAGCGAGGTTAATGGTCTATTCACAGCTATTGGGTTAACACATATACCCTCAGAGTGGCGCCTGTTTATTGACAGTTCAACTCGGAGTTTAAAAGCTGTTCTACTCCACAATGGGAACAAATATCCATCTATACCAGTGGTGGTGGTGGTGATTTCAAAATGATTGGTTTCCTGTTAGGTTTATAAGGAGGGTTTACTAAATATTCATGTTTTCTTTGCCTGTGGGATAGCAGGGCTTCAACTGAGCACTATAAAACAGTTCAGTGGCCTCCACGTGAAGGACTGCAACCAGGAACTCAGGGAACCTCTTGTAAAGTCTGACATAGTTCTGTTACCACCTCTCCATATTAAGTTGGGTCTAATTAAGCAGTTTGTAACTGCGTTAGATTTTGGAGGGGAAGTTTTCCAACAGATTCGGGTCATGTTCCCTAAACTCTCTGAGGCCAAAGTCAAGGCTGGCATCTTTGTAGGACCACAAGTCAAGGCGCTGTTGAATTCAAAGAACCTTGAAGCCAAGATGACTCCGATCGAAAAGGAGGCTTGGTGTGCTTTCCGTGGTGTGGTTCGTGGGTTTTTAGGCAACCATAAAGCACCAAACTATAAGGAGTTAATGTCAAACTTGATTAAGTGCTATGGCAAAATGGGGTGCCGTATGTCTTTAAAATTACACTCTCTGCATTCACATCTAGACTTTTTTCGTGATAATCTGGGCGATGTGAGTGAAGAACATGGCGAAAGATTCCATCAAGATATTCAAACGATGGAGAAAAGGTACCAGGGCCATTGGGATGCTTCCATGACGGGAGACTACGTATGGTCGCTGATCAGAAAGGATAAGAATGTTCATACGCGGAAGTCGCGTTCTTCAGTGCATTTTTAAGGAACGCACACTGCATAACGAGGCTTGTTATTCTCTTATCGGTTCTCCTCTGATATATATTATATCCTTTGCACCATTTTGGGTTTGTCAAACAATTTTGGCTCAATAAACATTAATTACCAATAGTGTTTTTATTTTCAGAAAAAATTATGTTAGCCTTCTTTATATACTGTGCCATATGAAAAGTGTGATTACCTATATTTTTGAAACGGTTGATGATAGAGCAAAACCAATATCATTTTTGGAATCAGCGCCCCGAAATCATTAAGAAACGACAGAAAATCACAATAAACAGAAAATTTTTCAAATTTTGTTACCCAGTGTTATTTAGAGTTAAACTTAATAAAGCTTAATGATGTAATCAAACTCGCACTTTTTATTTTCGGGTTACAATGTGCAATGTATAAGAGAGAGAGAGAGAGAGAGTTACAAGGAAAAGTACCTCGAAAGGCCTTGCGGCCCATACCGAGGAGGTACCAATGGTAACGGGTGCCAGGGAAAATTTTCTACACCCTCAAATAGTGTGCAAGATTTGGTCTAACCTTTTCGTAACGTGATCCACAGAGGAACTGTTCACAACTTCTGAAGGTAACCTGTTCCACGTGTCACAGATCTTATACGTAAAGTAATTCCCACACACACTGGTCCTAAACCGTTTCAAATCCAACTTCCAACCATTGTTGCGAATTGGGCTATCATTTAAACTAAACATGCTTCTAAAATCGACATCGTTGAACCCGCGTAAGAGCTTGAAAACCTCGATCAGTTGACCGCGCAGCCTCCGAGTTTCCAGCGAAAACAAGTTCAGGGCGCGTAAGCGTCGATTGTAGCCCATATGCCTAACGGAAGGGATTAACTTTGTGGCCCTCGCCTGCACTCGCTCCAGCCTCTCAATATCTTTCCTGAGGGTGGGCGACCAGAACTGCACAGCATACGCCAGGTGCGGCCGAACCAGGGAATTGTACAGAGAGAGCACAATCTCCTTGTTCCGAAACTGAAATTGCCTCCTGATATAACCCAACAGCTTCTGGGCTTTCTTTTCCACCTCTACGCACTGTTTCGTAAACTTAAGGTCGCTGCTAATTAGCACACCCAAGTCCTTTTCCAAATCAGTCGCCTCGATATTATTCCTCAGCATCGAGTAGTCCGACTTGGGATTGGCGTAGCCAATGTGCATCACCTTGCATTTACACAAGTTAAACGGCATTTGCCATTTTTCGGACGACTCTCCTATCCTACCTAGGGCCGCACGCAGTTGCTCGATCGTCTCCGGCGTCCCAACATTGGCCCCAAGCTTGGTGTCATCAGCGAATTTGGCGATCCGACTGACGATGCCACCGTCTATATCATTTATGTAAATGATAAACAACAGCGGCCTCAAAACGGAACCCTGAGGAACCCCGCTAGTGACCGAGGCCCAACCCGAACTAGCCCCTTTAATTACAACCCTCTGCCGCCTATTCTTCAGCCAGTTTTCAATCCACCTACCTACTTCCCCACCGATACCCAGCGCGCCCACTTTCGCCATTAGCCGGCGGTGAGGTACCTTATCAAAGGCTTTCTGAAAGTCGAGATAAAGTATATCAATCGCCCTACTCTTATCATACTCACTCAACATGACGTGGAAAAACTCGAGCAAGTTGGTAAGACACGACCTGTGCCGTCGAAACCCATGTTGGGAGTCCCCAAGCAGCTTGCAGGAATCCAAATGGTCAACGATCCTATCCGCTATTATCCCCTCTAATAATTTACCTACAACTGAAGTGAGACTAATGGGACGATAGTTCCTTGGACTTTCGTGATCTCCTTTCCTAAAGATAGGGGTCACGTTGGCTTCCCTCCAGTCACCAGGCACCTGGCCCGTCTCCAACGATTTGTTGAAGACTGTAGCCAGGTGGGGAGCCACCTGGTCGCGCACCTCCCGCAAGACTCTGGGGAGAAACTGGTCTGGCCGAGGAGCCTTAAACGCGCTCAGTTTGTCTATTCTATCGGCAACGACTGTCGCGGTACACCGAACACTATCCAGGCCAGCACCTTCGTGCCTGACGCCTGGCTCAGGGATAACGCGGGTGTCCTCCCTGGTGAACACTCCCGCAAACTTCTCATTAAGCACATTGGCTTTCTACTATTAACATAACTGAAGAACTCCTTAGGGTTCCCCTTGCAGAGGCTTGCCACCCGTAGTTCTTCGTTACGTTTCGCTAGCCTAACTTTCGCCTTCACTTCCCTACACAGGCGGACATACGCTTCAGTGTTCTCGTGGGAACGATTGGCCTTCGCCCTCCTATACGCTACTTTCCTATTTCGGATAGCCGAAGCGATGTCACGATTGAACCACTTAGGCTGCGTTGAAGCAGGGGTGACCGGTTTTGAGGGTATGGCAGCAGACTGCAGCACCATAAACTCGTCCCGGAATGCACTCCACACTCCCTCAACATCGCCGCCGACCTCTAACCCCATCTCACCTACGCTATCCCGGAGGCTAACAAAGTCCGCCCGCCGTAGGTAGATCGAGCTTACTGCCTCTCGAGTTACTACGCTTCACCCGAGGGACGCACACACGGAACCTAATCAGACCGTGATCACTCCCACCCAACGATTCGTCAACGGTGAGGCCAGTGACGAGGTTGTCTTCGGTCGTGAATACTAAGTCTAGAACGCTTTCGCCTCGAGTAGGCTTAATTACCCACTGAGTGAGGAAGTTCTCATCAGCAAAGTCAACTAGCCTCCTCCCTTCAGCATCAGCAGTCCTGTCTTCCCACTTTATGCCGCGACAGTTGAAGTCTCCTAAAACTACACACACCCTATCCCCTAGCAGGCTACGGAGTTCAGTGTACAGGGCTGTATCCTCCTCGAGGAGGAGATGCGGAGGTCTGTACACCAAGATTAACCTATAGTTCATCCCTCCCACGTTCAGATCGACGCCAAGCAGCTCCCGTTCTGACCGGAACTGGCAGTCAACCGGACTCAACGTGTCCCTCACGTATATTAGTACCCCACCCCCCTCCCCACGGGTGCGGTCTTTGCGAAACATTCTATACCCGGGAATTTTGAACTCCCCAACGTAGTCCCTACGATCAGTATGAATCCAGGACTCGGTGATAGCAATGATATCCTGGTATTCTGATGCTAAGAGCGCCCGTAGCTCGCAAAACTTATTCCTAATCGACTTAGCATTAAAAAGCGTTGCACGGAGGAAGCCTTCCCTATTCTGACCGCCCCCTAGCACGACCCGTTTTCCGAACAGCCAGAGTTGTCGGGAGTTGAAGAACCCCTCACCAACGAGGGGGCAACTTCCGCAGGAGCCTGAGCTCCCTCCAACGTGGAAGGAGGGTTACCCACCTGTACCCGGACGCACCCTTCAGTTGAAGGTACGTCCGCCACCGGCTCAACATCATCTCTCCCCGGTGGGGGCCCGTCATCTCTCCCTGGGCTCGACCTCACCATTCTGTATAGGTGCCGGTCGAGCAGCGCGCCGAGCACACCTTTACCCTTGTCATTGAGGTGGACACCATCCCTCTGGTAAAGGTCCCACCTACCCGAAAATGCGTCGAACGGGTCAATAAACCTCACGCCCAGCGGGACACACAAGTCTTGCACCCTCTCGTTGATGCCAATGACCTTACTGAGCGCGTGGTCACTGGCATTCATCCGCGGTAAAATACCCATCAACATTCCCCTGACTGTCTTCAGTTTTAGATCATCCGCAAGAGACATGATCTCGGTGATGATCCCTTCTGTAAGACCTACCCTACCGCCTTTGAGGAACAGGTCGTTGCCACCAGCGTGGACAACGATCGCAGTCCTCCGACTAGCCACGCCCAGCTTTTCTACCTCCTTCCTTAAGTGCGCCGTTCCCCGCCCAGGTAAGCACCTTACCTTCCTCCCGTCCCGGTTTGTAGAAGCAAAGTGCTTCTCCTGGCCCCTGATCTGAGAGTCCCCAATCAAAACGGTGTCTTCCTCCTTCGAGCACAGGAGACTAAAGCGGTTGGAGGTCCTGACAGGGGCAACTGGGGTCTCAGGCTTCGGCTTCGCAGCCTTCTTGCCCAAGACCTTTCGATACCCGTAGCCACCCATAGACGCACTTACACCACCCGACCCACCCCGACCGGCAGCTACATCCTTCGGTTTCTTTGGGCCATCAGTAGGCCCCTTCCCACCCTTTTTCTTTATCGGCCCCTTCCCACCCTTCTCTATCGACCCCTTCCCACCCTTCTCTATCAGCCCCTTCTTTACGCCCTCCACCTTGCGCCGCGGTTCCGTGCATTCCACGTGGGTCGCTGGCGATTCTTCACACTGATTTTGTACCCTAGCCCCCGGTTGCACCTCTACCCTTTCTCCGCGGTCCCGAGCCCTGTCCAGTCCATCGCTGGACCGCCTTTCCATGGCAGCTATCCTATCAATGAGCTCCGGGGTGGAGGGCGCAGCCGCATCAGTGACCGCCGCACCTCCAACAGCCGGTCTGGACGACTCGAGCCGCCGGACCCTCTCCTCTAGCTTCTCGTAAAACCGCATGAGTTCGCAAAAGCGGCACATGCTGGAGTGGTTGATCTTCGAAGCAGGCTTCTTTGAAGTTCGTCACCACTGGTTTACTTCACACCTCGCACATTCAGCCTTCAGTTTCTGCGGTCCAGTCATTGTAACTTTTTTTTTTTTTTTCGAACTCTGAATACTCTGAATAAGATAAAGCGTTCTAGCAATGAAAACTATCAAAAACGTTCTGACCAGTATATAAAAAAGGAGGGGGGGGAATTCTTCCCGCGCGTAGACGCATCCACCTATTTGCAAGTGACGTTCATCCCTTCCAGAAGACTACACCTCTCGCTGCTGCCGCACCGACCAAAGGTCTCCCCAGGGCCGGACAGTCCCAAACGTGTCGCAGCTACCAACTGACAAACACTCGCGACGCAGGCGTCACGGATTTCCCGCCAGGAGCGACAGCGAGATGCAGCCCCTTACTAAGTCTTACTAGTCACTCACAAGCGGCCAGACTCTTAGAATCCAGTGTTCAAGGGATATCCCACCAGACCCAGAGGCTACGCCCGAGACTTTACGCTGGCCTGGCAGCCAGCTGGGCAGTAAAGCTCTCTCACCTCAGAGCAGTACAGCCAAGCACCATCAATTGGTCACCAAAGAACGGTCGCAGGGGGCTGGTCAGGCCATTACGCGTTAGGAATGGGCTTAACGGGGCACTAGCCACACTCCATTCATCGCGCCCCTACGCCTGGGACCCCTCCATCCCAGTCTCTCACAACCTACGAGCGTTAAATGGTG